>CAEGAF010013717.1:0-43653 GCA_903067075.1 Micropoecilia bifurca
CATTTCCTTGGAAAAATATGTTTTGTCACGTGATGCGACTAGTCGACTGGCCCAGAAAAAAGTCATTGCAGAGAAAAGAATCGACTAGTCGACTAGTCGACTAATTGGTGCAACCCCTACCACACATACCTTTCCTCCCTTTGCTTCTCGTAGCTTTGCATATCTGGCTTGATTTGCTTGGTGAGTCTCTGGTACTGTCGGAATTGGGCCTCTGCATAACCTGTTGTCCATTGTGTGTGCGTGTGTATTTGTGGGAGATGGCAAGATAAAACAAAAAAAAGAAAAAAGTTATAATTAGCGGAACAAACAGCAAGCAGGCACGAGGCACAGTAATATGAGCTGCAGCTGGTTAAGCAGGCCGAAGAGACATATTCCCTCCTCCCATCCTCTCTCTTGAATCCCCTCTGGTGGGGGGAGATTGAGACATTGGAGGACAGCCATGTTCAGCAGCAAGTTGTTTTCTCTACAGATTAAATTTGGAGACGTATTGCGTCTATGTGCTTATATTGTTGCTTCACAATCTGCCATCAAGGAAAACTGGCCATACAAAGAGTCAGCATGTTTCTCACTCACACACTGAAGAGCAGAATCCAGGCGCTCTGCTTTTGGAATCGACACACTACATTGCATTACTAATCACTAGACGAAGAGGGTTTGAAAGCGTGAGAACAGGGTTACCCATGCCCAAAATAAAACTGTTTGATCTGAACGGCATGCCCTAGAACGCTAATTCCAGATATAGTTAAAACGCTCACAGGAGGATTCCAGAGTGAATGTAATCTGGAACTGACAGTGATTTTAGTGTGTGACACAATGTTTGGTAATAACATTAGCTGTGAAAGATCCTAAAGAGAGATCAGATCAGATAGATAAGACTGTCGCCTGTAGTTCAAACTAAAGTGAATCCCGTGAATTGATCATTAAATTGAATATGTGGGCGGTGAGCTGCCTATTTAAAAGATAGAATCCTTGTGGTTCCTTCAAGTTATGGGACCTAATCTTATTAAAACGAGATGAAACATGTGCATAAACGCTCCACCCCCATCGCGGAAAAAAAAATCTATGTGTTCTTTCTCATTTAATATTGCTGCATTGTGTACAATTTGACAACCCAATATGGGACAGATGTCCCATTATTAACTATAACAAAGGAGGATAGAAAAACAGCATTTAACATTATTGACTAGCCTTTCTACCCAGAACCATCATCAATTATTATTTTTCTGCAGGAGTAATGTTACAACATCTCTGTCAGAGAGCAGCTGCCTTAGAAATTCTGCATTTTTCATGACAGACTATTTGAGTTTAAACAACTTTTGTGCCATTTCTTCTTCATTTTTAAACAGGTTAATGGAATTGTACAGAAATGCTTCTTAACTTTGTAACAGGGTCCACAAAGAGGCGCTGTGAGGTGAAAGTGTGGCATGTTCACCAACTGGAGGTTTATTCTGATCACTGATCCCCATTCAACTGATTCTGTATATTCCTAATATTTGATATTTTCAATCTGTTAAAGCAAATTTATCTTGATAGAACTTGTGTATTAAAACATATGCATAATTGTCACAATGATTTATCTTTGAATAAAGTAGGGGGGAAATATGAAACTAGACACCATCAGTTAGATACATTATCAGTGTCTTTTTAATACAATCTGACGAGGTTTGTTGTCGGTAGTATGATCCCAGTGAATACTATGCAACTTGGAACCTGTTGTACTGTGACCACTGAATACGCAAGCTTTTTATTAATACCAAAGGTTTGTTTAAGTAGTGAAGAGGGTATCTTATTTCATCTTCCAATGGCTGACATCTGACCTGTAATGCAGGTGAAACCAAATAGAACTGAGATGTTTTTTTTCAACGTCTAAGTGAAGCCATCAAACCTGCGAATCCTGTGTCGGGATTCTTCTTCTTCTTCTTCCTCTCCCATCGCTCTGCCTCATCCGCAGTGATTTCCAGCAGCTTCACTCTGTGATAGTCTTCACCACGAGCCGCACATTCCTTAAAGGTAAATGTTCAGTCAGAGCTGCACAATTTATCAAACCTCAATCTTCTCTGCAATATCAACGTGTGCAATGTCTCAATCACGAAAGATTGCACTGACAGGTGTCATTAAAAACCCCCCACTAAAACTCTACGATACTTGTCAATAATAAAATTAATCAACTTGGAGTTTCATTGTCCTTTATTTTCACATCTGGTATAGATCTCTGGCATAGCTCTGTCCCTGGGCTCTTAAGGCTCAGGGATATTATGATGATGTAAGGGGAAGTGAGCAGTGATCAAAAAACATTGGTTAATTGCAATGTTGTAATGTTTTCTTGCTATTTTGTTGCCTCCTTTTTAAACCAAACCAAATTAGGTACCAGGCCTGCAAAATGTTAAGAAAGCATTAAACATCTATATTTTTCTGCAATATTGTGGTTAAAATATCAACTGTTATTAGGCCACATTTCCCTCTTTTCATTTGTTGTCCCATTGTGATGAATGGGATGATGCTGTCATCTGTCGGAGCAGCGGAACACATTTGACAGATTAAAGGTTATGCTAACCTGTAGTTAGCATGCAAGCTAACCTCAGGCAACTTAGCACAACAACACGACATTTGTGCCTTAATCTCTCAGCCTGGGTTTACTAAGATGTAAATAAGGAGATGACAACAATAGGTAATTATGTAATTATCACCCAGCTGGGCAAATATATTATTGTCAAGCAGAGTATGAATGCATGGTTCCTGAAATATTACAGCTACCAAACAATGCATTCAAGTAGTGCTTTTTGATAGCAATATTCAATATATTATATACTAAAGTTTTGAAAATAAAAGGAGTAGTTTATTACAAATTCTAAGGCCTTTTAACAAGATGCCAAAGAAAGAGAAAGTCTTGAAAACAAAAAGAAAATTAATAATAAGTATGTATAATTAAAGTTATTTATTGCCTTTATTTTTTAGGTTCTCTACCATTCTGTACGAATTGCTGTACAAATGTTATCACGATTAACATTATGACCGTATTATTTCCATTAAAACGGAAAACCAGCAGGTATTCCTACTGTTGCTACAGTAATTGATTATTACTGATAAAAAACAGCTGTTTGATGTTACGCACTTTAGTTTAAAAGTTTGTGTCAATATCATGATACCACTGCATTTTTGCTCAAGGAATTCAAACCATACAAATTTGATTCCAGCCTATGCATCACAACGTCAAGAGATGAATCAGCGGAGTAAGAGTGATTTCTTGAATACGCATTTTGGAAACTTCTGTCTCTTTAATGAAGCAAGAATAAAGAAATGCATCAAAGGCAAGAAGATAAAATTTTATGATTAACGAATAGTTATTGTAACCATCTGCTTTAAGATATAATCAAAAAACTACAAAAACACCTGTAATCACCATGATTGAATTCATGCAAGAATAAATGTGAAAATAATTATGATGACAGAGTATAAAGACAGAAAAAAATAAATAAATCAAGACTTCCTAACATGAAAAGCTTCTTAAAACAATAAGGTATGCAAGAGCCAACATAGTGGAAAATACCTTTTTCTTTTCATCTTCGGCAACTTCCCACTCCAACCTGGATTTTTTAGCTTCCCAGTTTGAAGGAAGTTTCAGTCTCTTGTCCTCCTCCACAACCTCCTGATGATTCAGCTTACGAGCCTCATTCTGCGATGGAAATAAGATTTTTAGGGAGATACTTCGTTATATGCTGACGAGGTTCACACAGAGACGCGTAAACGGGTATTTCCATAAGTTATTCATCATTTACCGAAAATACAAATTAATCTGGCAACAACTCACCCGTTTAAAATGCAACTCTCTGAATTTACGTAGCCTTTCTTCTCTCTTCTGGGAAGCCGCAGTTTCTGTCGGTTCTTCTTCAGTGGCGGCAACTGGGTCCTTAAAAAATAAAAAAAACCACCAGGATTTATACAAAAGACGTTTATTTTGATCAGTTTTTAAAATTACGGTCTGAATAGCCGAACACAGCTGACAGATTAAAAATTAGTTAGCATGCAGGCTAACTACAGTTAGCTTAACACAACAACACGACATTTTAAACAACAATAATTCATCTAAGCCGATTCACCTCTTATATGTACAGTCAACTAACAATAACTACCGATTGTCTTTTAGCTATACAAATGTTTCCCCATGTAAATAACACCATAATACGACTACCTTACTACAAGACGCCATTGTTGTTCTTCCGCGAAGAAGAAAAAACCCCCCCGGAAATTCGTCAGTGGTACCGGACGTTACGAAAATAGCAAGGGAAGCGTAATTAACTTTTCAAGAGAAGTAACAATAACACAATTTACAGTTTTATTCTTTTAAGAAATAATTTTGGATATTTTATAGAGTAAATAACAAGGCATATTTTGAAACCAACGGTTTATAACAAGCATATCTAACAGGGACAAAAATAGTCGAAATAGAAAAACTACATAGAAGCTGAAGGAGTCTCACATAAGCAACTCTAAATCTAATATTAAAACACTTTGCACTAATTAAGCTGTTTTTGTTCTTGCTGCATTAACTCTCAACATTCACAGTACTGTTCATTTCTGTTCAGTTTAATTCGGTTTATTTTTATAGCATCAATTCACGTCATATCAAGACACTAGAAAAGAAAAAGAAAAACTCAAAAAACAATTCAGTCCATTCATACATACATTCCTATTGATCCTACTTATCAAGCAATTCAGGCTTGATAATTAGTTTGTTATTCAAAATAAGTTTTCTGTCTGTATTGACAATTGTAATTAGTCTGTTTTCTCAAAAGATGTCATTTCCACATTAAAGTTCTTACTTTTGATGGAAACAGAAGATAGAATTAGCCATCAGGACTTCTTTCTGGTTTATTGGTCTCCACTTCAGTTTCCTGTTGTTTTTGATTAAAGCAAAGGTCTATTGGCTGCTACAATGAACCTTCTCTAGCACTGTGTGCCTGTTAACTTTGAATCACAGGTTACTCTGCAATTATTACACCTTTGCATTTGCTAGAAATTAAGTAATACATCAGTTTTCAGACACCCAAAACAGTCATTTGTACATCAGTATTTGGCTAAATTGTGCAATATGATCCCATTTTTCATTTTTTCTTTATAGTTTAGGATTTAGAACCCCCGATAAGTTTAACATTTGTGGACAATTTGTCTAACGTAACACTGAAAGCTGTGAGTTGCAGCCAAAAAGTTGGATGACACAATGAGTTCAGTCAATGTACAATGTTTAAATGCAATATTGGTCCTGATGAGACTATGATAAATATAATCAAATAGGTCTCATAAATCAAAAGAAGACATCTACAACACACATTGTGCAGGTGGCTTTAATCTGCCTGATTAAATATGAGGAGCTGAAGAACAGACTCACATTCAGTATCCACATGGAATATAAAGAAAAAATAAATTGAGGATGTCCTCTATCAGCATAGGGACTTTCCATTACACAATTATTGAAATGTTTTTCCAAATAGATACAAAGATAAAACCTCAATACAGACCTCTGGTCTGAACTTTATCTATTTATTTAAAACAGACAAAAATAAAAGCAAGAAAGTAGAAAACAATAATAAAATTAAAACAAATTTTCATACCCAATTGACATGCAATTTTATATTGCCTTTTGGAAAGAAGGAGCAGTTAGAAGATACAAGATCTTATGATTTCCTGACACTTTCATACTAATCACTTACGAACAATTAAATGTCCAAACACCAAATAAACATTAATTATTTCCACCTTACATGACATTTAAATCTCACATTTTCATCTTTAGATTTATTTAGACACTTTATATATCATCAATAGCATTTATGGTCTTTGAAACACTCATCTTATACAACATATAACATATTTCCCAATAAGCTCATTTTTAAACAGTTTTTTTTAAGTTGGTTTATATTTGTACTTTTTTGAACTGATCATTCAATCCATTCCATACATCTACTCCTTTTATTCATCCATTCTAACACACTGATATATTGGGAGCTCTGATAAATGATTTCTAGTGGAATGGCGTTTACATTTTTTGACAAATTAAATCCTACAATTGATGCACAGTTCCTAGTACATTTAACTTCAGATAGCCATCATTATGCTTTAATGAAGGAACTATGTGAATTGATATGTAGAATATGTTTTGATTTTAACCATTTTTTTTCCCAACTGTGGCTGTATGTTTAGGATCGTTGTCCTTCTTGAAGTTGAATCTTGTTTCAACTCTTCTTACCCTATATTTAGTTTAATCCATCTTCCCATCAACTATCTAGCTTCCCTGACCCTGTAGAAACCACATTTCATTGTTAACATGGTTTAATCAGAGTGATTTGAAGTGCTAATTTTCTACTATATTTAATTTTTTTTAATTCAATGTCATTCTTGTCTAAATGGAGCATCATCTTCCACATGTTTGCATGGGTCTTCTACGTGACTTCAGGCAAACTGAAAATGCGACAGCTTTAATTCAACAAGGGATTTTTTCATTCATCTCTTTCATAAGGTTTCCATCATCAAAGTCAAGTTATTACGCATACAAAATACTGGCAAAGATGTTGTATACTGAAAACAAACAACTATCTGCATTTCAACTAATTTTAGTAAATAGCACAACATCAAAAAAAGAAATGTCACATTTTGCAGAAATGTCTGAATATAATTTTAAACTATCCAGTTTTGCTTTATTCTCAAAGTTTAGATTGATAGAAATCTTACCAGAATGTTGGAAACTGGAACAACACACAGACAGAAATTAAGAATATGGCTTGAGGTGATGAAGTGAGACGCATGAAAGGTCAAGCATAAAGTCATCTGTGCGCCACACAGAGAGACTGTTTAGACTCTCCAGAGCTCAATTATCACGCTTGTTTTTTGGTTGCAAAAAACAAAATCTGCCATATATTACCAGTGAGTTTTATTTTTACCCATGAGGTTACGAGTATCAGACCAGGTTTTTGAACATGGGACCTCTAAACATAATTTTATGAGCTGATCAGAAGACAAAAAGTAAACACTTTCAAGAGCCATCTGAGCATGTTTGACTTGCCAAAATGGATGTGCTCCCTGTTTGATTGCATTATACTAATAGAGCTCCTTTAGAGGATGTAATTAAGTGGAGTTTATAGTCTTAGATTAAAGCATCCTCTAGATCACAGGCAATGTTAATGGAGTGATGCATTTTCGCTGGAAACCAGATGGGAGCACATCACAACAGAGCAAAACATCACTGGGTGCAGTAATGGGCACGGCTATACTATTGCCATGCAAAAAGGAAAACATCTCCATAATGAATGACTCTTGAGTAAGAAGGAGAAAAGTGACCGCCATAAGAAAGAGGATGGGGAAATTCAGCATTTCCTCTGTATTTAAACCCACTTCCAAAACAACAGTGAGAGTGGGGTTTATGACTTTTAAATCTCCTGACATAAATACAGAACAAGCGTGAGAGTTTACAATTCGCTGAATTATTCTTCCTTTATTGTTTTGCTGGATTCATCTATACACAATCTGCTGGTCTCAAGTATTCTCACATGTTGCCCTGCCTTTATTGTGATTTTACCCATTTCCCTGGAAGTTTCTCCAGCATGTTGAGCTTTCCGTAGATCCAGGGCAGAAATAAATTAATCCAAAAAACATGTTGCTGGAAAAATCCCTTCAGAATAAGAGTTGCAAAACAGTTGGTTTTAGTTAAGAACAAAACATACACATCAAGTGTGCTATCACCTATCAACTTTCGGCCTCACAGGATCTCACTATGTTCACTATGATGGTTTATTTAGAGAACATTGAAAATTATTTTATCTTTTCTTTTGTTTCAATGCAACTTTGTTGAATATTGTGAAATACAATAGAAATGGCAGAAATCGCACCACAACACTAAGAAGTATATCATTTGTGTTTTCACTGATATTGAATGTATCATATTCTGTCACAGAACAGATAAACATATGTTTAGTTCAACTCACTGCAGAGAATGTGCATCGCCTCATAATCTCTTGATAAAGATGTTTATATTTACATAATGGTATTCTTCAATGGTTTCAAAATTTTAAGCCATGATTTAAATAGAGTATATATTTTGAATCTATTGAGTTTAGTTAATTTATTTGGTGACACATCATAACAAATTTCATCTCAAAGTATTTTTTATGCCCAATTCATATCTAGTCCTATAAAAATTTTTTAGGTCTTGCAAACTGATCCCACGTCACCCTAGCTGCGTTTCCATTAATAGTAAAATTGTGCAAATTGAAATCACAAAAACAAATTTGCTTAATAGAAACATGACAAAAAAACAAGGTGATTTTTTGGGCCATTTCAAAATAAATGCATTTGGCAAAACTGCAATGGAAACACTTTTATTGTGTCACATGAGTCATGGGATCAACAGCCACATGTTACCACTGGCAAAAACCATGAAGAAGACAACCTGAAGTAGTAGTAGGATGGTGGTTTGTTTTTGTTTTTTCCAGACAGTGCAGCTGGCTCCATCGGAGCTCTCAGACTATCGCACAATTTATAAAAAGTTGTGTGTCAATCCATTCTTTAAAATCACAGACCACAATTTCCCCAAAGTGCCACATACATAGCTGCTCCCAAGTATAAGAACCTTGTTTCTCAAACGCCTGAATAAGATGCAGATGTCTCCTTTGATGGCTAATGGTGAGCACTAATGCCACGGCTGAAATACGAATATCTCATGTAACGTTTTACATCCTTTGTGGGCATAATTTTTAATGACTTATAGCGTGAACAAACTTATTCACGTGTGATTTTAATTGAATTTCTTATTTTATGGAAACACAACAACTGCGAAATTATGTTTTTTCAACATTAGCAGAATATAGGCAAAGACTTGATGGAGTTTCAAATGAAGGCCGAAGGTCATACCAACCCGATTTCATATTTCATTACGCAGACTGTCTACTTTGATGCATGCGAGCGAAACATGGCCTGACAGATGTAGGCAACCAGCTTCTTTATATGGTATGCCTGAAATACCAAAAAATAAAACAAGAAAACAAAGGGTATACAAAATTACCAGGAGTAATATTTTAATCAATGGTTCCTTCCAGAAAAGAGACACATCTAAACACTGAAGCACTAATCTATGGGAAAGAAAAACAAAGAAGTAATGGCAGAACGGCCCTATCAATGGCTCTGTCTAGAAAAGACACAGTCAAACACAGAAGCTTGGAGTCAGGGCAATTTTTTTCCAAACCATGTGGGAGGTCTATATATTGGTAGATATATTATATAGTATGTATAGGTTTTGCTATAAATATTTCAAAACAGAAGTAGTGAAACATGGCTGATTAGAATAGTGACTACTGGAGTTATTTAGTTGTCCAAGTTAAGTTTTGGGAACACTGGTTCACTATGTTGCACTTGTACAATATTTCCATGTATAAGTGATCATCAAGAACACAAATTACGTGCAGGAATTTTTTTTCCCATTCAACAGTATTGCATTAAATGTCCAGGCAGTTTTCAGAATACATTTGTCAATTCCTTGTCATGAGTGTATAAAAACATCTTTGGTCTCAAAATACACAGATTTGCTTTTAATTTGAAATCCAAACTGAAAGTTTGACAGGGAAAAGCAGGGATCTCGGTGCTGTTGTCATTTCCATTTAATGCACAGTGAACTATGGTGTAACAAGGATCTCACATATGTCAGGGCCACCCAAAAATGCTGAACAGTCACTCTTTAATATTAACTTTTCCATTCAAGCAAATCAGCCCTGAAAGGGAGTAACATTATATCTGCAAATAAATTGCACTTTGGGGGCAGATTTATAAATTTGAAGCAGACCTCACGGTGCTTTGTGACGGCCTTTCATTAATCAACCCAGACATGATTGTAGTTTAGCTTCCTACACACTGAATGAAATACCATACGTTTCTTTAATGTACACAGACGTGAGTTTGGGTTTAGTCGTTATCTTACTCTTTTAATAAGAGTTCCTCCATTGTAGATAGCACACATGGGGGCAGGGCCTCGTGCTCTGCAGGCAGCTGCTCCACATCTGGAACTTAATATAAACATCATGGCCAATAAAATCATTCCATTTCCTTAATTACTATTCCTGTCATTTCCGCACTAAATGAAAAGTTATTAATTCAGGGCCAACACAAACAGGCTTCTCCAGAACGAGGAGCTGCTCCTGAAGCGCCGCCACCCCGACTACACGCCGCCGTCACTGCACTGAAACCACAAGCTCCTGCCTCTCTTTTGGCAGCGTGGGTGCATGTGTGTGTAGGTGAGTGTGTGTGGCGCACAGAACAGAGGCCAGGACGACCCAACGTGATCGGAAAACAACGTGGCGTCTTGTTTTCCGTCGCTTACAAATGTCCAGAGCGGTGCCAGCAAAAATCACGACAGGCAGACAGCTTCATGTACACTCTCCTCCTTTCATCTCTGCTTTGCCTTGTGTTTGACACGTGCGCATCAACACCCAGTTTATCCACGCTGTGTGACATGCCTCTTATTCCCGTTTTTCACAGAAGACCGTTGAAATAACATGCAGTGTGACGATAACTATTTAAGGAGGATTCTTGGAAGGCAATTTCATGAGGTCAAATGTCACCTTGCAAATTTTCTTCAGAGGCATTCCCCACCGCTTGCCATGGGGAATGTACGTATTGAATATGTCAACACTTTTTCCCAGTAAATATATTTCTATGGGCTCTATTGATGTGAAATTTACATCAGATGTAGATAACACAGGAAGTTCTCATATACAAAGAAATCAACACAAATGAGTCAGTAAACTAGGTTATGTGTAATAAAATGGAGTAATGCAGATAATGAGTATTGGGCACACTTTCTAAAACCAATTAAATACTTAACAGAAAAAAGAACCCTTTCCTGTATAGTTGCATTCATAGCTCAGCAATGGACAACAATGTTAAATTGAAGAAGCCAGTCGATTCTGCTGCTTTTAAGGTAGCTAACCTAAAGCCTGTGCATTCTGTGAAACTAATTTATTGTTCACACTAGAGAGTTTGAATCTAATCATTCAAGAACACAAATATCTGAATGGTCATGCTCTAATGTAGCATATATGGTGTAACCTCTTCGGCTTTATTGCGGATTTCAGTCCCGAGGTCGACTGACTAGCTGGACTATGCTGAAGCTCAGAGGAGAAATCTTGGCTTCATCACTCTGAAAATTAATTAATATGAGTTGCAACAACAATTAATTATTTGGGATCAACAAAGTATTTTTGAATTTGAAATGATTAACAAATGACTGATATTTAATGTGTTGTGTTTCAAGTGACTGATTACAACTCCTCCTTCTTGTATTCAATTCTTACTCCACGTGTTATTCTATCTTACTACTTAAAAGGTAAATTATAGACTAACCTCTTCTTATTTTTTAAGTGTAGATAGATATGCCTGTTGCCAATAGATGTGAATTTTTAAATGTATATCCTCTTTACAAGCATTCAAATAGTTGTAAAGTGATACAAATAGCATAGTACAAAGAGTAAAGTATTTAAGTAAAGTCATTTCATGGGGTCAAATGTCATCTTGTTGTCTTTATAACTGAAAGCAGTCACCAGCATCATATTTAGAAAGCGTTGATAAATTGGGACAATTGATAACTAAATGATCTTTATGTTTGCACAAACAATAGCGTGTGCATCTGTGTATTGCATTTGACTCACCAATTGCCAATTCCTCATAGGCAGTATAGATAATGATGTATATGACTTGACATGACTGCTCTGACTCCAACTGAAGCCATTCACTAGCCAAGAAAGGAAGAGGATCGGGTGAGCCACACATATACTTACACAAAAGATGCATGTATGCACTCAAATACCACCAGTTTTGTAGTCAATGCTTTTGCTCCACCACACACACAATTAAAGTCCCAATTAAAGGCCATTATGGGTTTTTCCACTAGCAGCCAACCGCAGGGAGAGTAGCTCCTCGGCCCGAACGTTGCGGGCGCACAGATGTCTCCTGTGTTGTCATCCAAAGGAACTCAGGCTGATCCACAAACTTTATGATCATAATTACTGATCAAAATTAAAGTGCAGCAGCAACATAAACTCAAAGGATTGGAGTAATAAAAAAAGTTTCCTGATTCCAGTAAGCAGTGCCAAGTGGGACCAGGCGGCAAACTCTAACCGAATATTATTCTCATTTAACACCAGAGGGAGCCATTTTCATTATTTTTCAGCAGAATCTGAGCGATATTATTGAATAAAAAAAAAGCCACATTTTCACGCCTAATTTAACCAAATTCTGTTTCCCACAGCCGCAATGAGCAGAAGATTTTAGTTCGCACTCCAGATGAAAGCGCCGGGGTCGTATTTCCGCTGTGAAGCCTCCATTCACCGCCGTACCCACACACGAGTTCAACACAAGTGTCTTCCCTTGAGCGGGGGCCTAAAAGTGTCATGGGTTTCCGCTTCTGAGTTCCCATCCTCTTCCCCAGTGACCTTAATGAGAGAGTTAGGCTCTCATCTGGCCAAACAATACGCTGTTGTATACGGCTGTGATAAGAGGTGGCCACTCAACAGCCTGTGGACATGCAGCTGCGTAGGCGAACAGCCTTCCCTGTTTGTCCTCGGCATGACACGCACAATCAGTTGCCAGATTAAAAAAAAACAAAAAAAACAACCTTCACACGGACTCACGCACACAAACACACGTGTCAAAATGCATGATGCTGCCCAAACACACACACACACGCACTCACATCCTCGCGCACACACACACAAAAAAGAGAATCCCATTCCCACCCTCTTTGGGTCTCTGAGAACTAACAATCTGTTTACTCCTTTCATCTCAGGTTCAAGGTACAGATGATCTAATTTCAGATCTAATGATGAACAAATAAGTGCCAAATATCTAAAATAAGTGTCCACGACGACAGTCCTGTGAACCGCTGAATGATAAACGAGGTCTTTCTTTGTGGACACTACGGTTTATTCTTTGAGCTATTTAGGGGTTTAAAAGGCCCTTCTCTGTCCATGTGTGCACTAATTTTGGGAGACAGAAAACTAATTGAGTCATCTGGAAGATAGAGAGTTAGTTCCCCTGGGAATAGTTGAAAACCAATTTGCAGGGAAAGAAAATTTTATTTTTTAAGAAGAATAAACCAAAAAATATTGCAGAATAAGCTCGCTAACTAGTAAACGTTTGAGAACTTTAACACTCATTAGAAAGCAAGCAAAACTATTACAAACTGAAGTGCAAGAAATCTGATGCAGGTATTTTAAAAAATATTCAGAAGACAGCCAAAAATCTCTATTTTGAACTCAAAAAAGACAGAGTAATGTTTAGTTCAAGACATTTTTTTGAAACCTATAACATTTTAAACTATTTGTATTAGCTTTTACCTTAAAACTTATCTTCTAATTAGATTTCTCATTTTTGTACGTTGTTCTTATTTCAATAGGTAAAGAAAACTATCAAAAGTAACTTTCTGATGATTTTCAATCCAAATACTGTCAAATCCAGTTGATTATTGAATGCCAAATGGCAAACACAAATCTATCAATGGAAGCTAATTACAGTATATCAAGCGATGTAAAGTTAAAAAAAATAAAAGTTCCTATATATATAGCACGTTTTCAAAGACAGATATCATAAATGTCTCCACAAAAAGGGCAAAAAGAACTAATTGCACATATATGTCTAACACAGAAAACAAAACACAAAGACAGAAGTATCTGTTATAAAAGCTCAAGTCCACCTAAAGACTTCTTGGAATAAAAATGTATTCAGCTGCTTTTTAAAATTGTTCACAGAATAAAAACTTTATAAATCCGTCTAAAAAAATAAAAAATCTGCCACATAACTTGTGATTGTAATTCTAACTTAAACAGATTCTTTTTTTTTCTCTCACGTTTAGGCCTCCATACAATAGAGATTGGAAGTGCTGCTGATAGCTGCTTTATAAAACTTTGCTGCAATATTTGAAGTAGTTGTGCTGTCGGAGCAGAAGGTATGTTAAGCTGTAGCAGGAAACACTGAGAGCTGGTTTGCATCATCAGAAGCTGATGCAGGACAAAAAAAATATATAAAGTGATGAATGAAAACTAGAATCAGAGCAGGGAAGAGAAAATGGCAGATCTAAGCCATGAGGACCAGATACTATTAATGACAGAAACAATTGCTTCTGTTGGGAAAAAAATACTTCCTTAAAGGTCTAAAAATTTCCAATGTGGTCTTGGCATTATTTGGGTCCATCCACTTTTAACTGGACTGTGGGTGAGTAGCGGTCATTAAAACCAGATGCACATGTGTGGGGAGAGGAAGACTGCGACAAATATTCCACAGTCAATGAGCAGCATCAGATGGACAATCTACAGCAATCTGCAGGGCTCTGTGTGTGAAATAATGAGGTGTTTCCCTCCATGTAGGCAACGATCTGACCTCAGTGGGAGGAGCTGAGGAAAATATTCAGAGCAAATTCAGAACCCGAGGCTACATTTTTCAAATCCAGTACGTAGACAGGAAAATCCCATTTCTGTGTGTCCAGTAAGAACCAACAGAAACACAGAGATGAAATGAAGGATTAATATTAGACAAAATAAAAGGATGGAATGGGGGAGGAGGAGGGAAGGAGGCCATGTGTGTAAACAGAGCAGATAGAAACCAGATAGGAGGCAATCGTAAAGGTAATATGGAGAGAGAATGAGTTTAGCAGAGTCCATTAAAGCCTCAAAGGGAACACTTCTAGGCAGACCCCGGACTCTGATGGAGAAGACGCTCTAACTCCATGTTAGTGTCTCGCTCTGAGTAATGGACAAATTCGTTTCCAGACTCCCATGGCCCCTTGGAGAGCTCCGGTGAGCTCCCGTGATGAAGTTAGAGAGGGCGTGGGGGGAGGGATTCAGGCACGATGAGCCGCGCTCGTCTCCATTTACTGTTGAATGCAATTTGGGATCAGATATCAGCGGAAGCACGACTGACAGCAGAGGAATCTATCGAATTCAGCTCAGACATCACAATAATATTGAGACTTGTTTATAAACAGACATTCGGGAGACATTTGGGCTCGCTCGTGAAGTTCAGACAGCAAAGCGTGACCGAAACAGGTGTGAAACAGTAAAAAAAAAACTTCATTTATTTTTCTTATTGTTCACTTTGCCCTTGTGCCGTTTCCTAGTGGTTAACCAAGTCTTGGCTTGTCCCTGCAGAGCGACGCCATCCCTATTATAACGCCATCATCCTTGCCCGCCAAGCCATAGAGAATGATGTCACTTCCACTCTTGGTCATAGTGGTTTGGGTTTGGCCACTGGTGCATGTGACAATTTGTGCACTACTTGGCAGGCCTGAAACTCCCAGACTGGCAATTAGCCACAACACCCACAGCCTCAACCAGTTTTCATTGATGCAGGTTTCGGCGGTACCCTTATTTACTCCGCATCACTTTCCGCACGGCCGTGTTAAACGACATTCTTTTCATTGCTTCTCTCATCGTCTCCTCTCTGGCCGTTTAGACCGAAGCTTTTGTAGTCGTTTTGCGAGGCGGAAAGGAGCCGAGCAGGGGCCGGCTCTGGTGACTTCTGAAGGAAATACACAGAACGGACGACAAGAGACTGTGGTAGTGTGACTGTGGCAAGGTGCCCACCGTGTCCAGCCCTCTCTGCCTTGTGTTTAGTGGCAGCCTTTCTTCTAATGCCAGGTGGGAGGGAATGAAAGTGTGCTCAGAAAAGGCGACTGAATGAACGCAGGCCTCGGTTCAAACAGCAAAGTGTGGGACAGCGGCTTTTTTTGTGATACTGTATAGTTCTAAACAAAGTCCTTTCCAGAAATTACAATGTTTTGGGAGGAAATTCAAGCATTAAGAAAGTTTCAGAATAGTATTTTTTGCCCAAAATACTTAAGATTCTGTGCGCTTGTGCCCCGGCAGTGAAATCTGGTCTTTTATCGCTTTAGGTGGCAGAAATATCAGTGCTTAAATTATCAATATGGAGAGGAAAATAAAGACATGCATATTCAGATTATTATTATTTCTTTTAATTCTCAATCATGTTTGACTAAAATCAAAACAACTGTTTCAAAATTTCACCTTGGAAATATTGACAATTATTTACTATGTACAAAATGACACAAACTACAAATTCAATACAAAGTTTCTTCCACTGCTATGATATCAGTCTCTCACACTACATGTTGGAAAACATTCTATAATATAAACCAGATTTATAATGACCAGTGTCTAATTTGTCATTAAACTGCACTGCTGTCCAAACTTTTACTCTGCATTCTGTGTTTGAGGTTGTTTGGTTGTGAGTTTTACATACATATTCCCAATGTGACTAAGAACAGGGGCAGATGCCATTGTTGTCCTCCTAGCATCTCATTATTGCAGTAATTCAAGTTCAGACATGTGGGTTAAGCAAAGAGAACCCCAGCCCAGAGTGTGGTGGCGAGGACGGGACAACCCAACCGCCACTCACAGCCTCTGGTCGGATGAGGAGGGAAGAGGATGACACTCATCATTTGGAGGTTTGGGTCTGATTGCTTCCCCTTGTGAGGGACTTAACTGTCTCCACTGGGAATGCGGTGCCTTTTACGCCCACGCCTGGAGACAAGAGGACAGCCGAGAAGAAAAAGTTCACAAATAAAATAGGAAACACGGCCGCAAAGAGCAAAGCTGAGTGTACAAAACAGGGTCAGCAAGTCAAAAAAACCAAAAACAAGGATGTAATTTGCATAAAGAGATAGGTGACATTCTGTAATGATGCTTTATGAGCATAACAAAATGCTAAATATGGATGGACTTTCAACTCCAAAACGGGTATGTAGTTAATGTCGCAAGCTTATTTCCGGCAAATACACAATGCAAAAGAGTTGATACTCCCTAACATATTTTGAATCAGAAATGTCAGTGTATTTATTTTATTTTACAAAAATGAAATTGAAGGCAAATAATACGTCCATGCATTGTCAATACTTATCCTTACAGGGCCACAGTGAGGCTGGTGTGTTTCTCCAGCCATCATCAGGTGAAAGGCAGGTTACACTACAAAGCATCACACAAACACACATAAAAATTAGAAGGATAAATTAACTGTCATGTTTATTTGACCGTGGGAGGAAGCTGGAGTACCCAGAGAAAACCAACGCACGCATGGGGAGAGACATGCAAACACCATACAGAAAGACTAAACACCACCATTTGTACTCAGATATTTCATACCGCGCATTTAGACTCCATTCATGAAATGATTACAGTATTTAAAAGAGTGAGCCATACGTCAGAAAACAGTCAATGTAACTTTATATCTTGTGCTGTTTCTAAAAGTTAAATGCAGGTCCTTTATTGACTCGGACATTTCTGTTCTTCAGCAAACCATTTCAATTTCCTGGTATCTTATGTCATTCGTTTACTTTAATTACTGTCTATGGAAGGTACCAGTGATTCTGCATGACTAGCGTCTGCTAAAGAGAGCAGAACTTTACAGCGTTCTGTTGTAGCTTGCCAGTGTGGCAGCGAGATCTATAGCCGAGTTAATGACTGTGTCGGAGTCCAACCACACAGGGCTCATCTGAGCTCTTTTTGATCTAAATACTGCAAATGAAGTCAAACAGACAGACGGAGACAAATCACCTGTGGCTTCTTTTGAGATTTCTTTTGAGCCGGCCAGCTTTTCATGGCGAGGAGGGGCACAAAAGGGCTTGATCTCTGCTCACTCATTACCGCTTCAGATTACTTATCTTTTTAAATCTGGAAGTGTGCCGGAGTAAGGAGAGAGGGACTATCTTGATTTTCCTTGATGATGAAATAGTTCAAGCTCTTTCAGGCTGGAGAAACGAAAAGTACAGAAACAATAAAAGCACGAGGCAGGCTGCATGTGGACGACTGTGATCGCTGAGCTGCCTGGCACTCTGACAGTCTCGGCCCAATAAAGAATTATAGCCCCCGTCTGCTTCATTAATTAACAGCCATTCAGACAGGAAACCAGATCCAGGGCTCTAGCCCACTTTCATATCTCTTCCTATTTGCCTGCAGAAACCTCATTTTTCATTATTTATTGCATCACATCAAGAACAAAGATCATCAGTGTAGTGAAAGCGAAGGGGAGGGGTCTAAATGTATAACAGCTTGCTGATGAAAGACTGGCCCGCGCTGCGTGCTGTTGGAGAAAGCTCCAGCGTGATATTAAAAAAAGGCCGGCTTGTACTGCCACACGTTCAGGCGTAACGGTAATGAACCCCAGGGACTGCGGGGCAGGAGAAAAGTGGACACAAGTGTTTTATGATCTGGCAGCGCCGCAGACAAAAGCAAATAATCGCAAGACACAGAGGAGCAGGTAGTTTCACTTAACCTCTGCTCTGTGCTGAGCGACAGCTTAACTGGAAGCACATGGTTGCAGAGCACATTAGATGGACGGAGAGGCAGAGAGAGATTTATTTTTCCTATTAGCCAATCCAACGGCTAAATATCCTTGGAGGTGCAACAGAGCTGTCGGGCTAATGATGTAGGTAGAAGGCGTTTTGCTTGTCTGTGCAACCAAATGTTGGACGTTGCTCAGGTTTCTCCAGCCATATAACCAGTGGTAAAACACACAAAAGAGTTTAGGAAGTCACAGTTCTGCCTGGTGTACCTGCATGGTCAGATGGAGGAAAGAGCACACATCTTGCGGACTGTGGTCTGCTGTTTACTGGATGTCTGTGGCCTGTGGCTTTGTCTCTTTCCCATTAGTGTGTTTGGGGTTGTCCACGTTCTAACTGGCCCTCCGGTAAATGCTGCTTAGACCTACTGGTCAGCCACTCTGTAGGGCACCGGAGCCACAAAAACCTGTTAAAGGCTATAGGATGGGAGAAAGAGAGACATGGATAAAGAGAGAGAGAGAGAGAAGGAATAAATGCGATCGCTGTGCAAGTCTTTGCTCATCCCTTATTTCATTGGCTTTTGCTTTCAGGTAGTGTGACATCCTACTAATCTTAAAAGTGGTTTCTGTTGCCATTGCCTGGATATTCCTTCCTTGTAAGTCTTGCCCCTCACCGTTTTCAGGGGAATGTGTTTTTTTAACCCTTCGTTTGAAACAGTTAAGTAAGAAGATTCCTAAAGCTGAATGAAAGTGAATGTTTGGGCACCTTATAAGTAGAAATCTGTGCAAATAACATTAAATATATAAAGAATGCAAAGAAAATGCATTTTGATAGACAAAGATAGTGTTTTAGTTCTAACAACATGGGTTATTTGCTGAAAACTAAAACATCAGTCATGTCTCAGGGCATATGTACAGTTTTTCCTGTATTTCTTCCCCTGTATGTTCAAAAGACATGATGTCAGGTTCTGTTCATCTGCTAAGGGAATGTTTCTTAGGGATGGACACTTCTTCCTTTGCCTTTTATTTTCCTTTGTTTCAGGCACATGCATGTTCAGGTAGAACAAGATGACAGAAAATGAAAAAGGAAGCAGAAAAAGTCATCAAAGGCCTCCATAAATACATGAACTTTTATTATCATACAAATATGGGATCAAGATATTCTATGAAAATAATTTTACAAAAATGAGTAAAATTCAACTTATCTACTTAAGAAATGACTTGCATCTGCTGTTCACCTGCTGGTAATTAATCCCAAAGAATCAACAGCAGGTAATATTAATCTGCTGGAAATAGGTTTTTAATTTCCTCATTTCCTCCTTTTTGCTTCACTTTTCAATCTCCTCAACATGCAAGACTGAGTAAACACAAGTAATAAGGTAAAAAGCAGCCCACGTCTTCAAATGATTACGACAACTGATTACGACAAATCACTGAAGGTTTAGCTCTTTTTGAGCAAAACCTTTATTTATGGGTGGTTTCAAATTTGCCCGCAGCATGGCACCACCAGATAGTTGTATTTTAGTGTGTATGCTGAAGGTCAGGGCAAGCATTGACCTTCTATCTCACAAGTGTGAGACTGCCCAGGTTAACTTCTCTGGTCATGAAATACCACTATCAGGTTCCCCCATGTGGTTCTAATTAGATCGCCAGGGGCTGCACACACAGTGTGGAGACGGCCTCGCAGGCCACAAGACCGGACGGCCCCTGTGATTGTATACAGAGCAGCCTCATTGTGGCGCACACCTCATTGAGGGTGCGCCAATGAGGAGCCCAAAGTGAGAGGCTCACATCCTCAGATTATTGCTGTGCTTCTCTGCTTGCAATTGATGATAAAAAAAGGTGAGGTTTGTTTTCACAAAACGTCATCATCACTTTCAATGACGGCTTAAATGATTTAAAATAATAATAATACATTTTGGAGAAAATCCGGGGCACAAACTTTGTTAAAGTTATGATTTACGGACCAGCGCAGAGATTGGTGATGAAATTACAGGGTTATCATGACACACCCTTCAGTTCTGTAAATGTTCCCAGCTCTTTCTGGTTTGAGTGAAAGCCAGTCCTTCTGTCTCAATGCCCCTCAATCTCTGCTTTACCACTTAAAGTCTATCACTGGACATTTTTATTGATGAGGCCTGACAGCCACCCAATTCCAATGTAGCTTGGGACATCTGATACACAGATCCACCCTTAAACCAAACAAAATTAAAAAAAAAAAATGGAAGGAAAAAAATGTAGCTTGGTCTTCTCTCTAGATCCAGAGGCTCCACTCCCCAGCAGGCACTAATCTCTCTTTCCAGTCATGGAATATGATAATTTTCTTATTTGCAAGAAATATCAATTGCTCAAGGCGGACACATAATCATTGGGGAGGAAAGCAGAGGCTACCTGTGTAATGTGCTTAAGAGGCTAACCCATTTAGCCGCAGGCACTGTTTGAAAATGAGAAAGTGCTGATGGTCAAAATCAATTTTCCCTGTGTCCAAATTACTCCCTACCCGGCTTAGAATTTCACCTAAATGGCCAAACCTTTAAACACTGATACTAATTCTATCATATTAGAGCCTGGTCATATTGTTGAAGATATTTCTAATTTTATTTTGCTGTATTTATTGATGTAGGGAGATGACGCAGAGGCTGGGGAGCAAAGAGTTCTGTTACTGAATGTGTGTTTGTGCAGATGTCGGGCGATGCATTCACTGCACCAACAGCCATCGGCCTTTCACAGCACTTTAGGATATTTACAGCTCAAAGTGTTCAACACATTTTGAACACAAGGTTGCTGCTCATTACCTATGTTGAAATGTCATTGTTTTCCAGACATAAATTCAGCATCCAGTACTTTTTAAGTCAATTTTTAAAGTGTAAACAAATTTCATGCTGAATTTGTGGCAGATCATTCTGCAGGTCCCTGTGCTCAGAAATCTGTAAAAATAAAAAGAGATGCTGGAATGAATGAATGAATGAATGAATGAATGAACGAACGGATGGATTTTAGATAAAGCGATAGTGCATAAAATCTGGAAAGTATTTTTTTCTAGAGTATTCTAGAGTATTTTTTCAAACCCCCAGTTTCTTTTTCTTGTTCCAAAATACTGAAATGCTATTCCAGACTGCACAGCAACCCCAGGAACAAATACCTAGAGATTATAAGTTCTTTTTTTTTAATAACTCTAATGTTTCAAAATTAAGTTGCTTAAAACATTTATTTGGAGATTGGAATGCATTTGTAGATACTCCTGATTTTTACAGAAAAAGGATCGATACAGTATATTACTGCAAGTACAATGCAGGCAAAAGATTGAGAGGAAAATATAAGCTTTGACTGTAGGAATAATTCAGCAGAAAATTGCATTGAAAGACAAGATAAGTTATGAAGAAATTGACTTCCGTTTGTGTCAGAAGTCAATTTGTTGGATACTGATGGCTCAACATATGACTCTGAATAAGATGCCAAATAAGCAAAAAAAATTAAGCTTTTAGGAATTTTACCCCTCTGTGTATGTCAACGTAGCATTTACAATTCTGACTAAAACCTTTGCTGAAATCTCTCACAGCGTTTCAAAGAAAAACTCTGCAGAAATGACCCTACGCTGCTGGCAGCTACGTTTTGCTAGAAGTCATAACTTTGAAGTGCTTAAGCAAATTAGAGGCTGTCACAGCACAAGACACAGATGTAAACAAACTGATGTAAGATGGAGAAGAGTTGTTCCCTCAACCTGATACATTTGGAGAACTTTTGTTAGAGCAGGCAAATATTGCAACACATTGTCATGTTAGGAGTCAAGACGTCTCATGCAAACTGGTAGTTCTTGCACATGAATGCAGGGAAAATGCTTGGAATCATCTGAGATTGAGAGCTGGGATAAAATACAGTGCAGTTTTCCAACAAGCACATAGTCTCCATATTCTCAGCAGTAAGAGGGAGGGATCTAATCCCCACAAAAAGCTCCAATTCCTCATTGACTGGAGCATTTGGTGCTCCCTCCAGCACCAAATGCAGGAGGGAGCATTAGGTGATCGTGCTCCCTCTTTAGAAATCTACCCACATGATGCATAGCATTGCCTGCTAATAGTGTCCTGCCACAGAGGACGGAATAAGGAAACAGTATATTTTTATCATCTTTGAAGTGTTAATTTTCTAAAATTTCAATAGACCACGCCCTCGTATTTAAAGTGTTTTTCATTTGGTCTATTGTTGGAGCAGTTAAAAGAACTTTAAATGGAAACATTAAAGCATTAACAAGCTGTTCTCCAACATCCGATAGGATCAGATCAAAGCGCTGCTTTGGACTTGCTCGAAAGGAGCTGGAAATTTCCTAGCTGAGGACAAACCGGACTTGACTTCCCCCTCCAAAACAGCTCTGGTCAGGACTATAGATCTGTGGATTCGAGGTTGGGTTGGCTTGTGGCCTTGGCCCGTCCACCTGGGCTAGCCGCATCATAAACAACAGCTGTGTGTCAGGTCCGCTTCTGTATCAACATCACCACACTGGCCACTGCCTGCAGCCACACATAGGTATTATGTCCACAGGACTTCCTGCTGCAGGGCGGCCCTGTAAACACAAAGGCCACTGTCCAGGAAGTTACATGAATCTCTGTGAAGATGCTAAAAGGTAACAGCAATTCTAGCTAGATTCTATCAACTCTATAATAATGAATGGACTACAATATGCCCCCTGGCACTTTGAAGACGTGCAGAATTTGAGATCGCATATCGGTTGCAGGACTGATTTATCTGTTTAGCCCTTTCCGCTCGTCAGAACCAGGTCAGCCTAATAACCTCTGTCAGCTCTTCAGGCGTGAACAAGGTATATTGTAACCATTTGGGCAGAAACAGGCAGGCTTTCCCGATATTGACTCAAACACACAACGGGGAGAGAGAGGGGAGGCGCGGAATAAAGTGACACTAATGGAGCACTGATGACAAAACAAGGTGCGCGCGGGGACCACTTTCTGCCGTTTTTAATTCTTAATGCCGAGGCCTCGGGTTTCAGCATGTCTTGGGCCGAGGCAGCTGCTCGCGTCCGGACGGATCTGGCACGCGGATTAGGATTTCTTCGCGAGGAAATGGTCACGTGATTTACTGTTGCTGGAGAGGCGCTACAGGTGCCAGCGGGCGGGGAGACGGGGGGCCGAGGATAAAATGACCGAAAACTCGTCTCCTTTGGAACCACACTACGCTAGCCCCACTCTCCGCTCTGGAGGCTGCTCTGTCGTGACTGGGCTGAGAGGCCGGAGCGTCACCCAATACTTTGAAAACACACTTTGATGGCAATTAAATATTAATATGGGGAATCATAGCCCGAGAGCTGTATCCACATTACATGGAGCATGCAAATCGCTCCAATCAGTGAGCCAACTGAAATAGCATCTGGAGAGTTATACAAATACGACTATGGTTATCTTTAATATCATTAATACGGACTAAACCAACTGCAGAAGGAAAAAAATAACACAGAACTGAAAAGCAGCGACTGTAATTATCATTATTTTGCATGTGTAGAAAAGACGGTTTGACCTGGTAAGAATCACCAGTCAATTTTAAAAGTGTAATTCAGAGTATTTGAAGTGAGATCTTGTGAAAATATTAAAGGGAATATCCCTTTACCTATAGACAGATGTCACCATTAGTTTGTAGAACAACCTCACAGCAGGTTTAAGGCTCTGCAACGTAGTAAATAGAAACAACTATAATGCTAACTGGTCTAACTGGTCAAAAGCTGGTCAGACAAGACAATTTGTGTACTTCAAATCTACAAATTCAAACAAATGTTGCATAAACGGTTGCTGACAATCTCACCTTTAACAAATCAACTCAGCTCAATTCAGTTCAGCATATTTATATGGAACAAGTTCAGAAATTTATCTCAAGACAGTCTGCATGACAACCAGGTCCAGTTTATTTTGAATTATGCAGAAATACTATAGGTCAAGTTTCAATGCCAATTGTAAGGAGGGACAGCCAATCACAGTGACTTGTCCACTTTGCATCAACCCTTCCTTGCAGTGTTGTACTGGACAAATTTATCAATTCAATGTCTTTGCAGAATCCTCCAGTATAGGAATTCAAAACAAGGGATACGCAGGAAAGCTGTGTTGTTAAACAATGCTCAGTTGGTACCAAGCCTTTCAAAAAATACCAATAAAATGTTTTCCACACCATCATATACAACCTTAACTAGCCTAAAGCTGGATGTTCCCAGGTTTTTATCTAATGTTTCAGATAAAATTAAGATTCATTAGATCACGTATTGTTTTCTACAAACTGAATGCAATGCCTCATCTGTGTGCTGGCAAGGGAGGCAAAATAAAAAAAATAAAAAAACACTTGAGGGACAGTTATTAGCATGATTTAAAATTGCACACCTCTGCTGCAGACATTCATACAATTCTCTGCCTTTGCTCTCGGTTTCGCTTTAACCGTTTCATAATCAGGCCTGGTTTCCTCCCAATAGGAAAACATCCCCTCTTTCCTCCTCGCCTGAGTCTGTCAGCGATTCTGTGTGGGCCTGGACTCCGCTCAGCCTGTGGCCAAAAATATCCCCCCATGGCTCCTCTGGTTGGGACAGGCCACAGAGACCACAGGCACACAGCCCTAAAAATACAGAGCCGCTCAGCCACAACTCCCCTCCGTTCATTCATTAGCACCGTGCAGACTCACAGGCATCCAGAGATGGCTGAAAAATGATGCAATGTTAGCATATGTATTGGAAAATAACAATGCCGTCTGCTGTTGCACAGCTCCGTCTCCAAAAAATCTCGTTGCAGACTTTGCATAACTTCTTATTTCAGCCTGGAGACAAAAACACCCCTCCAGCTAAGACGGAATATCTCGCATGTGGCGTGGGAGAAATTCATTAAAAGTCGTAAAGCTGTCTCACCAAAATGATTAATAGCTCTCTGGCTGGCTCTCAGAGATATCATCGCATCGTGCCACCCATTATCTCCACAATCTTACGAGACAGAAGGTGAGAAGGAGAGTGTTTAATTGCTGCAGTATTTATTTTTAAAGACAAGTTATACGTCTGCATTCCTCGGCTGCTGCTCAGCCCCTGCGTTTCTCTGCTCTGTGCCATATCGCCGGGCGGCTGCTCGATGTGTGGGCGCTGTTTGTTTTGCGTTTCATGCCTTCCGTCTTGCCAACAGATGAGACAGGCCTGGGCAAAAAAAAAAAACCACACGACACCAACGTCTGTGAAGAGAAGTCTCTGTTTGTGTGACTGCATTTGCAAATATGAATATGTTTTCATGGAGACTGAGTTTATATAGATGTGATATGTATCTGTTGGTGTGTGCAAGGCCTGCTGGATACTTGCATTTTAAGAATGTGTGAATATCTGAGTGTGTGTGTGCTTGTGTAAACAGCTGGCATGCGTGCCTGTGGTGCTGTGTACACAGAAGTAAAGGTATTCTGGTTGAGGTTAGGAGGTGGGTGGGGGCAGCAACGCTACGGCTGAATGGGGCATTTAGTGCTGACAGTTAAAAATACGCTCCTCGAGCAGAAACAGCAATACTACTTCTAATGCAACAAATCCACCGGAGACGACAACCCCCAACCCCCAGTCCTACCTCACAAACAAATACTCTCCACTGCAACAACTCTCTGTAAGTCCTTATTTGGCATGCAGCCTTGCATGCTAAACCTGATGTAAGATAATGGTTAACCAGAGGCATGGATGCATGGCTCAGGAGTGCTGCCCGCCACACATAAAGAAAGGCATGCGGGTTCCTTGTTGGCATGAAACAGATTGTTTGATGCTCAAAATTAAACAAGGGCTTTCCGTGCCGTGTGTTGCTACAGTGACGCTGTGTCTGCGGGAATATTGGAGGCAGCGGACAGATTTATGGAGGCATGAGAAAACTGAATACATAAATAATACAGTTGATATGTGAAGGGAATTGCCATGATTTAGTTTGCTGTGTTGTATTTATTTGCAAAATTACAAAAAAAAAAGAAAAAAAAAGTCATACATGTACATCGGTGCTCATTTAATTTTGTATTACTCCCTTTTTCCAAAACACAGGCGGCATGCAGTGGATCCGGAAAGTATTCAGAGTGCGTCACTTTTTCCACATTTTGTTATGTCACAGCTTTATTACAAATTGTATTAAATTACTCTTTTCTCAAAGTTCTACAAACAAATATCCCATTATGACAATGTGCAAAACATTTTTCTGCATCCTGAAAATTTATTAAAAAAAGAAAATCAAGAAGTCACATTTGCATAAGTATTCACGTTTTTTGCTTAACACTTTGTTGATCCACCCTCTGGCAGCAAAAGCTTAAGACAGTTTGGTTCATTCTTTTTTTTTTTTTTGCAGCCCTGCTCCAGCTCCATCAGGTTATGGAGATGTCTGTGCAGCCATGTTCAGATCTTGTCAGAGATATTCAATCGGATTCAAGTGCGAACTCTGGCTTGGACACTCCAGGACATCCACATAGCGGTTCTGAAGCCTTCGATATCTTGGCCATGCACTTTAGGTTGTTGTCTGGGTGAAAAATGAACCACTGTTCCAATTTGAGGTCATAAATAAAACCTTCAACATAACAGTTGTGTACTTAAGTATTATTTTATCGATCAAATCAAATCAATTTATCAACATGCTGCCAAAATATATCAATGTGAAAAGATGTACAGTATTATTTAGACTTAAGAAATACTCATGAAGTACGGAGACAGCCGTTAATTAATTAAGCGCTTCTCTATGGTTAGTTTTCTGCTGCAAGTGACATAATGTCATGTTGATTTAGCCCAAAATGAAAATGAGATGGACACCCCTACAGCATAAGAGAATGTGGAAAAAGTGAAGTGCTGTGAATACGTACCCTTGTGCACAATTTTAAAACCAAAATTAACAGAACACACAAAAAAAGTCTGTGTTGTGAAATGTACAGATTGAACATCCAGAAAAGAGACATTTTCATCTTTATAAAACAAAGTATGTAATAAATCTGGGCTCATATAAGAAATCAACTTGAAATCGGGCCGACATAAACCACCACCCCTTCCCTCAAACTCCATTTAAGAAACACATGAAGGGACCTTGTAGCAAAAAAGATGCAAAACGCTTAAGATAAATTCATTCACCACTGCCTCTATTGTACGACAATATCACACATCATTGCAGAACAAAGAACCCTGCAGGCACATGGGATGCCTTGCATGAAGCAAATGCAACTCTGTTTAAAAAAAACAAAAAAACATAAAATAAAGTTTGGACCTTCTTGATGCAATGCAATAGTGCAAATAACTGCACCACAATGTAGCTGCACCACAATGTAGCCTGCATTTATTCTGTGAAGGAAAGGATTCCATTCAAGTACACAGTATCTCATGAAACTATATATACTGACTTGCAGTGCTGTTATAAATGGTTCAAACCAGTTGAGCTGCATGTAGTCTTCTCATGGGCAGGGTCACCCAAACAAAATTCTTTTGTGTATGCAAATTATAATGGATTAGCAGAGACACATCAGCTTTGAGGCTTATAGGTCTACTCCACATGCAGAAAGTCAAGTCAAGTCAAATTTATTTGCGTAGCACATTTCAGCAACAAGGCAGTTCAAAGTGCTTTACGCAATAAAAACATAATACAGTAATCAATTATGAAACAGGCAATAAACATCACATTTTCTCAAATGCCATCATCACAATCATCGAGCAAATATACATCAGATCTAGTGATCAATGTTCCAGTTGTGAATCAAAGGCAACTCCAAACATGTGGGTTGATTTTCAGTGAAAAGAACATTTCTCAAATGACCTTTGTATTTTTTCATTTCTAAAGCGTTCCTTACCACAATATTTAGAAATGTCTTCACTCACACAAAACCAAAACGTCACAGTTACTGCGGCACGCTTGGATGTGGCATTAGAAAATAAAACAAACATGTCACAGGTTTTCATTAGGATTTAGGTTGTGGGCCGACACGGCTATGAAAGAAGGTCGAGTTTGTATCTGGTGAGCCATTTCCAAGTTGATTTGGTGATGTGTCTTGAATTATTAGCTGGCTTAAAGGCTTAGTCTCGACCCATCCTTCTTGCCAAGGCCGTCAAAACTTTATTCAAAATGTATTTTTAATGAGTCTATGATGCAATGCACTCAAACATAGTTCCCAGGGAACAATCCCACAACAGTAATCTTTTAATTTACCTCGCTTGCCATCCTGAGCTTATGGTGATAGCAAGATAAACCTTTGTAATAGTGAAGCCTACTGTCCTGTTGCTAAAATAATAGTCCCATTTTGCAATGTGACGATTTTGACCCCAACTCACAAGAAGTCAGACATCTAAAAAAGGTAGAAAGTGTGTTATGCTCTGAAAATGCAATGAGGTGA
Organism: Micropoecilia bifurca; assembly: GCA_903067075.1. Classification (NCBI taxonomy): domain Eukaryota; kingdom Metazoa; phylum Chordata; class Actinopteri; order Cyprinodontiformes; family Poeciliidae; genus Micropoecilia; species Micropoecilia bifurca. The sequence continues at coordinate 28,669 of CAEGAF010013717.1, forward strand.
CAATGTAACTATCTTTTAATTATAATTATTTAGTAACAAACGTGGTTCTAAACAATCTCTGCATGGCTGAGAACCATTCACTGCTCAATGTTTTCACTTATTGTGATGAAAACTAACATGTTCATAAACAGGATAAGGATTTCACCAATCATCAGACTAAGATAAATAATTTTGCCTTAAAGACCAAAGAGGCTATATCTATCAGTAAGTGTAAACAAGCTGCATTGGAACCTGATGTGCATATAAAATACGCAAATGCAGAAGGTAATGATACATTTTTACTCATTTTTATGAGAAACAAAACTTGTAACGAGTTATTTACTGTTAAAGTGTCACAGTCACTGTTGCAAGTAGTTTTGTGTTTTTAGAAAATGTCACTTTATAATGTTAACATTTAAAAAATTTAGAATCCATAAAAACTACAAACAAAAATAATTCCATTGTACTAGTTAGTAACACATGAAAAGGATAATGGTTCAAAGAAGTGGAAAAGAAAGTAATTACACAACCAAAACCTTCCTCAATGTTGGAAAACAGCACATTTAAACAATTATCTCAATTTATACATGTCTGGTTTGAGACAATCTTGCACACACTGAAAATCATGCTTTGGGTAAATAGTTATTTCTACAATTTGTGCACAGTTGAATTATTTTTTGATTTATATTGTTTTTGATTTGAAGAATGTCTTGCATGTCACTCAAAGAAAGTTTTTCTTACAAACAATTTCCCTAAAGGCATGAGCAGAAATGTTTGAGATGTTTAAAATATTGATTGTACGACCTTTTCCCCATGTGTTTCTCACTTTAGTCAATTGTGTGCAACCATAAATTAAGTTAATCTCTTAGGAGATCATCCTTGCCTCATGATGCACAGAAAACCATTTTATTTCCTTTATTCTTGGTGTTACAATGTGCAAATGTGGAACTCTGGGAGTGTTAAAAGTAGCAGTTACAAACCAAGGAGTTAAAATAAAGCATTTTCTGTGTGTGCCTACATTTATCTAGTCTTCCTGGTGATCGAACAAAGTCAGCACGGGGTGGGAGGGTGTTCTGAAACAGCTGCTTTAAGACCAGGAGTTCATTTATTCGTCCAATGTCGAGTTTAGGTGGAAAAGTTCACTGGGTTGCCACCTGACCCACCAGAAAGGAAGCCTTTCAGATGAGCACATACTGTATTTAGCACAGTCAGAATATAAATGATGGGAATAAGAAACAAACAATTTTGAGTTGTGGGTCATGAGGCTGAAAGAGAGGCGCTTCGGGCAAAGATAGAAACCATTTCTAACACTAGCCTGATGAGTTTATGCCTGATAAATGAAAAGTAACAACTTTGGGCTGAGACTGTGGCTGATGCGGATTTATTCCTAAGATGAGTTTTGATCAGTTTTTGTTTATTATTATTTAATGCTAAACTAAAAAATACAATCAAATTTGTTTGTTAGTTTATGAACTTACATCAGATTTAGTTAGTTTTAGCTTTAACTAAAACAGAAACAAAAGGTGAAAACTCTTCTTTTGAGCTTGCTACCTTTTTGTGGTGGAAATGTTTGAGTCCCTCCATGAACTCAGAGCACCTTCATTAAACAGACTGGCTTCTCTCACGTTTTTTTCTATCACAAGCTGGTTCTGTGTGAGATGGCCACAAAATATGTCAATCAAAAGTCCTTGCAATGATTTTGGAGTTGTGATCCATGGGCTTTGAGTTACTCTATCACACTGCATCTCAATTTCTTTTACTTTTTAGTCGTTATCATTCTATGATCATTTATTATCCTTCCAAGCCTTGATGTGTTTCACCCCTTAGCTGCAGCGTGTTGTCTTTTTTTTTTTGATTAACCGAATCCTTGTCTCCCAGAATCACTCTATATCTGCATTTAATCCTTCAGTTTTGTTTCTTTGCTAAATGGATTCTACCGTTCTGTTCATCCTGGTTCCTGTTCAGTTCTTCTTCGGATTTTAGTATGCAAGTTTCCTATTTAGATTTTTGATGCCATTAAGTTCTTTTCATCATCAATAAAATAAAGGCTTATTTTGGGCCCAGTTACCTGAGCTGATTTTCAGTGAAACCATAAGACTTCTTTCTTGTTTTTTTTGTGATCCAGCCATTTGTTTACACATCTGTGTAGTATGCCTCTGGTCTTTTTTACTCATCAAGTCCATCACATCAAATTACTGATGAAGAAATAAAGAAACGTCATAAAACTAGGATTTTAGTTGAATATTAAGCTCCAAATAACCTTTTTTTTTCTGACACCTAAATTTGCCCTTTTTGACAAAAGACCATTGTTCGCAGATTAATCCTCTCATATTTAATCATGCTTTAAATAAGCTTAAAAAAGAAGCAAAAAGATTTTGCCCAAGAAACTAGCTCTGAAGGTGATGAAGATATGAAATGCTGTTGTTAAGGACACACCACATTTTGTGTAGTAAAATGTGGTCCTCAAACACATATTTCCCCTCCAAATGTACACCACACAAGTCCATTTCCTATTACTGGTACTCTACTGTAAATAGCTGTCCAAACTTCAAAACATTCCCGAGTTGTAGCCACTGAAGTTACAGGAACATACATCTAATTCCTGCTGGCTGAGGTCAGGCCGCTTATACGTTGGAACTGAATCAACAGCTTAATTTCACTGATTCATTCTGGCCATTAAATCATTTTAGTCAGAGGCAAATGGAGAGCTGTTTGCTGTTTATCAGACTGAAAGGCTTCCTCTTCGCTCATTTAATGATAGCATTACTGTAATATAGGTGTTTACGATAGGTGTGGGGCTTATTTAGAGTTAATAAAATATTCCCTTTCCTATGTAATGAAGGGTGCCGTTTGACATAAGTGCTTTTTGTTTGTTCTGTTTGGTCTCAAGTGTGAGGAGAGAACCATTAACTTCAGACAAACATTTTTACCAGCGGTTTGTGAAAGCCTTCTCTGAAACGAATGAGAGGAGAGGCTCTGATGTGGAGCTTTCTTGTCGACTTTGCTCATTCCAAGGAGCAACACGGTGAGAGAGAGAGGAAGTTTTTGAAATAAAAGTCTACTTTTTAAATGCAATTAAAGACAAAAAGAATTTCGTTAAAATTCTTATATGTGAAATAAAACACATTTTGAGTCAGTGGAAGGTCTATCATAAAACAGTGGAATGTTCCTTTTTTTCTTACCTGGGTAAATACAGTTTTTAAATAATTAGTTCATCCTTTGATTAAAAAAAATATATACATATCCAAACAAACTTTTATGAAAAAGTATTTACCCAGTAAACCTAATAACATGTGCCAACTTTGATGGCAACAACTGCCACCAAGTATTTGTGAGAATTGAAAATGTGTCTTATGTCGCTGTGGAGCAATTTTGGAAAATCTTGTTCTCAGAATTGTTTTGATTTCAACCAGACTGAAGCATTGATGAGCATGTCCTTTAAGTCATGTCATTACTTCATACTTCCCATCTTGGGTGTCCATTTGTGACTTCTCGGATAAGTTGCTGATGAAGTAGTGCTGATGAACTCATTTGTTCATTATTTCTTCTTCATTTCCTTTAGATTGGGGCATGACATTTAGCCTACTTCATTTTGCCAGAGAAGATATTTTCTTATTTTGAAGTAGTGATAAGGAGGACTGAGAATGGCTTGACCTCAGTGGAGGGTGACTTAACAAATAAATACAATTCTCATATTAAAACAGTTGTTGTATTCACTTCAGGTCACATTTGCCTGGCGTTAAACTTTGCTTCATGATCTGGTATACTTAAGATTGGATGTATGATATGGTTGACAAAATATAAAGCAGTGGGTTTTAGTTTTTCAGTCAAATGTGATGATGCGTCCCATGGGATCCCAGGAGCCCAGTGTGGCTGAACATGCACTACGGCTTCAAAAACCCACGACCTGGGAGCTGCAGTTAAGAGAGATCCTTTACAACAGCCAAACCGCTTCAAACGGCAGCCAAACAAGATCCACATTGTTCAATGGCATCTCCAAAGTGGCCATAACCCAGGCACGGGCCCATAAACAGATTGTAATTGGTTTAATTATCATATAATTTAAAAAATATGTTTTAATCTGGGGTCCTATCCTTTTATTTTTCCAGAGCCAAGTGGAAATGAGACATGGGGCCCTGTAACAAATTCAATATGCTCTTTATGTAAACACCTTAAAAATCTCAAAGGGAAACAGAGGAGAAAGAATTAGCTACAATGCAGAACGTAAATAAGAAGTTTCAAAAGTTAAAGCACTAAAAGTTCGCTTCATTCCAAGAAAATACTGAGGTGGAGATAAAGCCACCGACAACTCCCCCCTATTGCCTCTGTGGCTGGCTTTCAGATAATGAAACAGGGCAGCAGACCGTTTAGCAACAACTGCTTCCTTCCTGGATGGAGGTACGACTGGTGGAGAAGGATAAGAGACAAGAACGAGTCAGAGGCGGTAATGAGCTGCTGAAGAAAGCCTGTCGGTTCCTACTGCCTAACTGCAAAAAGAGCGGAAATAAAGCGCCTACTGAGCGCTGATCCCAGAGTACTCTGGGACTTCACAGGGCATGGGGCAATCCGTGACTCAACCACTACTACAGAAAAACACAAAGAAACGTGTGAGAACACCACGCACTGCAGCACAACTCGCAAGAATGCACAGCATGTTTACTTTGAGTGCCGCTTTACTGGCAGATTGATGTGCAAAGCCAAGAACGTCTGCTTGGCACAGCCACAAGGGCGACATGTAAATGAGAAAAGAGTAAAACCCAACCCCGGTCGTGTTCGATCATGTCTAATTAACTGGGAGCTGTGGGTGGAATCAGATCACATACAACAGAAATACTACAGATTAACCACAGTTTATAAGGTGTTTTGCAATAATAAGCTGGAGGGGGTTTAATTTCTATGCAGACGAGCTTTTAAACCAGCCGTGACGCTTTGATGTATAATCATTCAGTTTACTTAATTAAGATATAATGTCTTACCAAATTACTTGTACCCCTTAGACTTTGTAAGCATTTTATAAGTCACTTTGTTTGTATTTTGTCAGAAATGTCGATACGTTTTATTGGGATTGAATCTGATCAACCAATACAAAGTAGCAAATAAGATAGAAACTGAACTTATTGGTCTACATAATAAACGTAGCTGCTTCTCAATAATTATAATATGACCGAAAAGTTAATTTATTTCTGTTAATATCTCAGTTAATATATAGAGAAATTGCACAGAGTGATACATTTCATACATCTATTTTAGAACAAAATGAAGAGCTGGTAAAGAAAATAGAGGCATGAAATATCCTCTTTAAAATAAACTGGATGCAACATGATGAAATATAAAATGCATGGTTTCATTTTCCACACATTGGTTTTGTTTTATTGACTCTTGAATGGGTGAGAGCTACGTTAGGGTTGACTTGAAAGTGTTTTATGAAAAGTGTTTCTGGGCTACTAGTTTTTATTGATATATTCTATGGCAGACAACCTCATACAAACTCTAATGGTTCAGATTCAGCATTTTAGAGGTAAAAAAAAAAAAGTTTGATCCCAAGCAAAGTACGTTGGGATCAAAAATATTTGTTCTTTCCCCATGAAAATAAAACTCAGGGCAGGAAGAGTCACAGAAACAATTAAACAGCTGCATGCCAAAAGAAACCCATTCTTGGGTGTTTTGTTTTAGTCCTGGAAATTTTCTTAATCTCAACATTGTGTGTTGTTCAGAGGCAATGCTGTGTCGCCTTTAAAAGCAAATGTTCTCGTGCTTTTATACAAAATTTATGGCCTGACTGCAATTTCCAACAGAGACAAAATGAGGACTAAATTGCTTTGAGTCATCAGATTCCTTTAGGGAAAAATGTGGAATGACTGGCCATGACACTAGAAGCAATTTTGAAAAAACTGCCAAAGATGAAGAGGAAAAAGTAGTTGAGGTATCAGGTCCTTTCCAAGGAATAATCTTACTGTCATTGGTGTCAGGCTTGGGTTTGGTCTATTCCGAGAGGCACACAGTGAAATGGTTTTTAATAGTTCTATTGACAATTTAGTAAATCCAGATATTTTCTTTTTAAAAAATGTCAGGATCTTTCAGGAAGCAAGAAAAGAAAAAGGAAAGTTGTCAAAGAGGTGACTTTATATAATCTGAAAACCGATCTTATGTTTTATTGAAGAGCTCAATGTCAAACTGAAAGAAAAGTAGCTTTTGCAAAATTCCTCATATTTCAGTTCATTAAGTGAAAATCTACAAAGGGATTTTTGAGGTGGGGGGGGAGAAAGTTGGGAGAAATGTTGCCTGACAGCAATACATTAGAGACCCCTCAAACCAGCACCCTGTGGAAATATTTAAGAGTGCCTTGTTGTGAGCCCAGTATGTCTGCAAATGTGCACATTGGCAAATGATTGTTGGTTTTATGCAGCATTGCTATGCTAATGCACACAAACATGAATCAGAACTTTCCTCCCAATTACCTTAGTTTACTTTAACAAGCCATGCAGTTGCTGTGCAAGTCTTGCTTTTCTCTGTGTAATGAGCCTGACTTTGAGTCATGAGGATTTAACTACACTAAAGGAATAGAGCTGTCAAATCGTCATTCCAAGGACACGTATCATGTCACAAACTCTGTCACAAAGTCCATCTGCAGTTTGTTTCCCCAACAATATGTTGTTTGCCCCAAAAACTCACTTCAAGCTAATGCTACACATGTGATGGATGAAAGGTAAGTAAAAATACTAAAGTACAATCAAACTGCAGCTGTTGGCAAACTCTTTCTCCTTCATTTGGCACAGAGAAAAGAAAAATAAAATGGAAGAAAGAGAGTTAAGCTAAGCGAAAGCAGGCATTTCAGACAGACAGAGAATAAAACTGCTGTGAATATATAGTTTAAACTTTATCCACAGTTTACCTATGTTTTCTGTTTACATTATCTTAGCAACAAAAATGCTCACTCTGCTTTTTCTGAGGTATCAATAATTATTATTTCTATTAACTCTTTTATATTAAGGAAACAGCTTATTTTCTCTCTATTCAAGTCTATTCAAGACTATTGGACACTGCCAGTCCAAGTGGCAAGTCATTATCCTAATATGGCATTCATATCCTATTTTTTTAATAAAGTACTGTTAACAAAGGCTTCTTTGTTTTTAAAAGGTGTATTTAAAATTCCTCATCTGCTTTGAAAAACAACAGAAAGGGCAATTATAATTTATTTTTGTTTTCTACTTTCAATATTTACAGGTTTCATGGCTTTAAAATCTCATATTTGGCCTTCAAAGGGCAACATGCTGGTTTATTGGGAACTCGCATCACAGCCCTTACCTATCCTCAAAATGTGCACTTCATTTGCAGCTTCGACCTCAACATCACGTCACTATTTTCAAAACAAACTCTCTCCTCATTAGACGTTAGAAAAGTGATGGAGCGACAGAGGGAGGAATCTGAAAAAACCCCCTCAGAAATAAAGATAAATTGAAAAGAGAGGAAAAATGAGAAACAGCGAAAATGAAAGAGTGTTTTTGTTGATGCGAGCCAAATGACAGGCGCTGGGACACGAATGTGAAGACTTAATGGGCCTGGCCTCAGAAGTTGGCCTCCCCCTTGGTAAAATGAAAAGCCCGTGGAGCCGGCTCCTGTGATGGATGAAGCGTTGCGCTCGCCCAGTCCTGACAGATTCTGGGAAAGTGCCTGAGCCGTCTCCGGTCCTGATAAAGAAATAAAAGGAGAGCCAGCGCTGCTCGTCTTGCTCCTGGCGGAACAAAAAAGCTTTAAAAATCTGATCGGTTTGCCCAACCACAAACCTACAAAGTCTAGTCACGACACCATAAGCCACAAAAACATCAGTGTTTAGTGAATTATTATAAACACACTTGACCCCGATGGTCAAAGGTGGTGACCTTATAAGTTTATGACCCACTGATTTTAATAAACTACCGATACGGAGGCCTGGAAGTGAGCCCACATGTGTCTGTTCAGGAGATGTCTCCAATCTGTTTCTAATTGGTACCATCTTCCTTCCAGAGTGACATCACTGAAGTTAAGGCAGAGGTGATGGGGACCAGATGGTGCAGAGACAGTGACAAGCCACTCTTCCTCACTCCTCACCCATGTGGTTTTGTTTCAGTCTTTTGCTTATCTTATCTCTCAGATCGCAGGGATTCATCCCCCTCCGTCGGCTCCATCAAGATGTTTTTTATTGCCTCTGGTTTCCAGTATAATTGCAGTGAACTAAATCAATGCTCCTTCACTTTACCTCACACGTTCTTCATGCCGGCTGCGATTGATCTCACAAGATCAGTTTTCTTTTCATACAATGAATAGAATGGTGTAAAAATTAAGCCCTGATTTCTGTCGAATCCTTCTGTGAGTCTGCGACCTCTGATTAACACCCTCCCCGCCCCCAGCCTCATCATTTCCCAAAAGTGATCCAATCCAGCCCCAGCGGCAGGCGCTGCCGACCTGGCGAAGGTCGAACCTCTCCAGCGTTTCACGCCTGCATGCAGAAACGCATGAATCAAGAGTCGCATTGATCCTATGTGCGGGTGTTCATTTCATATTCCTGTTAGGATCCATCCAAGGCATTGATTTTACCATCTCCTCTGATTAGGCAATTGAGGGGAACATAACGGCGCTCCAAAGGGGCCTGATCAGGAGGACTCATCCCAAAGGGCGGCTGATGAAAAGTGAATGTAAAAGTGTAAAATAGACGAGGAGAAAATTAACTCAAATCGTTCTTTGGTTATTCTTTTTTTTTCAAATAATGATCCAATGCGTAGGCAAGAGAACAATTTATACAAATAAATGTATTCACAGCATTGCATGGAGAGTGAATGAGGAACTGAAATCTGTAAATACTTAAAGCCTCCTCTGAAATGGCTTATGTTGATAGATCAAACATAGCTTAATATGCATGAACACACACGGTAAACTGTCTTGACACTACAGCAGAAAATAATGCTCCCATTATTTTCCCTATCTCCAGTCTTGGGGGTCCAGCCAAGCAGCACCAAGGCAAATTAATGCTTTGGAAACGCCAGCCAATAGCGAGCGCATAAACTAGCACTGCAACCTGGGAAGCTTGGAGTTGCTTAGTCAGCCGTCACTGACTGACAGCGGAAGCTCAGCCCAGACAGATTTTGAAACAGATCCCAAACACCGAAGCTAATCAACAACAGCAAAGATTAGACAGAGAGAAACTGATATGTTGGGATGGCCTAGTTAAAGCCTCGGGTTATCATCCATGCAGACAGTAATATTTGGGACGGCATCAAAACACAGCTTAAAAAAAACTGCAAGTGACGAGCAAATGAAAAAAAAACAATGTTGGTGTTTGTTTTTAAGAACGATGCGGAGAGATTTGCTTGAGATCATGTTTATTTTATGTAGGATGCAAAACCGCATTGAAAAAAATAGTTTTTTCGACTCTTTCCCTTTGAGTAGTTGTAATGTAATGTATTATCAGCTTGACATGTACCTGTTATCAGGATCCCAGGTACTCAAAAGAGCCATTCAGATGTTCACAAATCTCCAGTAACTAAAACTATACTGTGAACACAACCATGTAGGAAACTGATAAAATTGTAAAGAAAACGGCTAGAAAGGTTTTTTGTTTTTATAGTCGGTTCTACATCCCAAAGTCTACAGATGATGCATAAAACATATAAAACCCTCTTATTTACAGGGATGCACTTTCATAGCTGTTGAAATCTCAGAACTATAAAGATCTCACATCAGACTGTGTGAATTATTTGTGTTAATAAAGTCGTTGTCAATCCGGGGGGTCGGGAACCGTTATCCTATTTGCTTTACATATGTTCCTGCAGAAACCAGTTTAAAGCAGATGTACTGAATCAGGAAAAAATATTCAATGTGAAAGGTAGCTTGGCATAGGGATTATGATGGATCAGTGTTGTAGACTAAGCTACATGTGACTGATGTCATAGATGTCATACTTATGTAAAGCCATAGTGAAATGTTTTTCATTGGCTTGACTTATTGTTCCAAAAGGCATGCATTGTTCAGCCTTATTTATTGCTCAGGCTTAATACCAGTTTTAGTTTACAATATTTTACAGGATGCAAAGGCGTCTTTTTAATTTTTTTTATTTAATTTTCTTTTATGAGTGGTTAACAGCTGAAGTCACCCTCAGCCCCACACACAGTTCTCCCAGTTACATTTTAGTTTCTTCAAAGCCACAATGAACTGTAACTTTTGAAGCAAAAACAAGCTGCAAAAAGGGGATAAAATATAGTAAGAAAGTAATAATTCTGCATTTCTATTATTTGGAAGAAAATGAAAGTCAGATGGGCTTGGCAGAAACAATAAGAGCTGCAAAGCTCTGTCTGGACAGCAGCTCTGCAAAGTGATTCAGGGAAAAGTTAAAAATGAGCAAACAGCAGCAAAGCTTCCATGCCAACAGCGAGATTTGTGACTTGAGCAAAGCAACATGACATGTTCTGCTTAATGATTTCAGACCTGGACAACAGAGAGCAGACACAAGGCTTGTCTGAGCCTGTGACACGGATCGCATGCAAGGAGCTGAAGCGGCCTCCGAACACACAGTCCAGACCACAGAGCGTGGATCCAGTCACAGAAACAGAGGGAGACTGTCCAGGCATTCTTCTTTGTCTGTGTCAACAATGACACACCTCTGCTCTCCAGCTGGTCTCCTCCCTTCTGCTGGATGTCTTTCAAAACACACAGGCCTGCGTCGCAGTGAAAAGCCACTTCAGACTGCTTTTGTTCATGATTCTTCTCTGTCAATCCGTAATCCCAGTCTTATATGGGGGTCTGCCTGTCTCATTCTGGTCCCTCTTGTTCTCTTTCTTTATAGGAATAAAAGCAGCAGTTGAAGAAGTAGCCCACCCCAGGGGTTGAAAGCTTGTATCCCATCCAACCCTGAAAGCTGTTTTCACTCAAAACATTGTCAGCGTGCCCAAGCATGTCAAAGGAAGTTATTCGTAACAAGGGGGATAGCGAGCTATCCTTTAGATCTGTCATCAGGCTCTGGAGGGGAAGCTCTCCGCTCGCTGGCCGCAACACCTCGGCCAGCCAATCGGAGGGCAGGAAGGGAAAATAAATAGAGGGCTCTGTCCCTTAATGGGCAGCTCACACTGGTGGTTTCATCATCCTAATGGTGAGTCGTGGCAACAGTTTATATTTCCTATTTTCCCTACCAATCCCTCTCTATTTCCCCACTGCTGACCACTTTTAAACACAGCACATGAAACCTTCTTTAAGTTGGTAAAAGAGATTTTGAACCAAAGATCAGTTGGTAATAGCAGAGTAAAGATATGTCTAAAAGATGTCCGGAAATGAAAGGAAGGAGAATTATTCTCCCATGTTTTTAAATACAGTTTTAGTATCTTGGTGTATTTCTTAAATGCAACATCCCAACCAAATGCTCTGCAGGTTTTTAAAAAGCAGCCCGAACTGTCAGAGTAAGCAGCAAGTGCCAGTGAACATTTAAAGTATTTTAAGTCTGGCAGCAGATTTCCAATTGGATTTGGCTCTGGATTTTGACTGAGCAAGTTGCAATATTAAAAATAAAGATGCCTGGTTGTCTTATTCAGCGTCTAACTGGTTTTCATATTTAGGATATATTTACATCTCCTTAACATGTTTGTTTCTATGCGAAGACACTTATGTTTTACCTATTAATTGATTTGGTGGTAGATACAATCCTTTAAACTTAAGTTGTAAACTTTGATTTGCCAATTTTTTCCACAGGAAACAAAGGGAAATATTAAAAAATAGCATTGTTTGATAAACATGAAATTGTATTTTAGCAGCTGTGAAGTTGTTCTTTAAGATCTGTTACTTAAAAACTTTGCTTGCAGTCAAAAAACAATATAGCAGCCTTCAATTTGTATTTGCTGTATTTGGATTCTCTTTATTAGTTGGTTTAAAAGCAGAACAAAAAATTTAACTAAACTGACAAAAGTCATTAGAAAAAGTCTGGAGTACTTTTGAAAAGGCTTTTTTTTTTTACAAAGTGCTCTTTCAAAGATGACATAAGCTCTAAAGTGGGAAAGAAGATAGATGACCAAAATGTTTCGCTCAACGTTTTAAAAGGCTTCAAGCCTTTTACACATTCAGCGTATAAGTATGTGTTGCTTGTAATTCCCTCAACGCAACACGTCTAACCAGCTCTCTCTTGGTTTAAAGACAAACTTTATTAAAAGATCATAGGAAGGTGATCCGACAATAGCAGCAGTCATCAATCACAGACTGCCACCATGGTGTGCGTGACGCAGTGGGAGGTTTGGTTGGAAGAGCATCACAGAAAGTGACTCATGCTTCTCCAGATTTGTTGGTGCACTTTCCTCCTGTCTCCTCCCCCCGCACCAGGAATGTCACTGCAATCAAAGATGTCGGGGGCGTTTTTTTTTTTTCAATCGCAGACAAAGAATTGAAACTGAACACAAACAAATGGCAAATGTGCTGGCACTGCACGCACAGGGACGATGACACTGCAGCTTTATGGCATGATAGGCAGGAACACAAGCTCAATTAAAATCTGATAGAAAACAAGCCAAGCTGCACTCAGTCAATTGTCTAACCATTATTCAACACATGAGGCTAATTTGTCCCTGACAATCTCCATCTTGGTTGGCTGATGGACTGCAGGAGAGATAGAACAAAGTAGACATGGTTGCGTTATGATTTCCAACCAAACCAAGGTAGCCGCAAACGCCGTACATCAATGTTAGCTCTCTCACCAGTCGCCTGCTATTCTGCTTCTGTCAACACACCGTGGAAGCCGTGGAGCTCTGGCCGAGGCCGGACGCGAAGCTAACTTGAAGGAAGCAGCAAATGTGAACCGTCTGATGCGGAACTGGAGTCATTTGACTAAATTAGGCAAGTTAAATGTGTTGGAGCCTGTGGTTAACAGAATATAAAGAGAAGAGTCACTAATCCGTCCACACACATTTGTCAACGCAGAGGGATGAAGCACGCGCGTGTGCGCTGGCAGACACACCAAGCTTTGTGGGTAATGGTGGCTGGATGGGTGTTAGAGGGGCGCCACTGTGGTTGTACTGGGCTGTCTGGGAGCATAAAGTGGCCTTCTCATGGTTCTCCTCATGCCTGGGTGGTCTGACCAGGGCGCTAATGTGTGTGTGGACAGGGACGGACGTGCTCTCGTCCTGCGAAGGTGAGAGGAGTGAATGTGTGTGTGGCAAAGACTGCCAGAGCTGTGCCCACACATGGAGCACCACTGATCGTCCTATTCAACACACACACACACACACACATGCAGGCACGCACAGTGACCATGTATGTGGAACAAATATTTTGACAGAGACGGTCAGACTATAGGGCGTCTCCTCTCTCTCTGAGCGGGATTCGCTTGGTGTTGGGCTGGGTTCTGCACAGGATGGTCTTGCTGTGTTCAAACAGGACCATAGGAAAACCTCAGCCACTTTTAGAGTCAGTCAGCCCCCTTCCCAAATCCCGCCCCGACGACTGAAACACCAACACTGAGCCATCAGAGTGTGGGGAGAGGAGGACAGCAGATTCCTTGGGTTTCTAAGTTGTGGCCAAGAAGAAAAAAAAATAAACATTTTCTTCTTCCAACGAGATTTCAACAGGCAGATATACAGCCTGTCGCCATTCCAGTTACATTGAAAGGGGGGTGAGGGGGGAGTGTCCTTCTCCTTCTCTCATAAGTGCCAGGCTATTTTGGTTTCCCAAAATATTTTCTGAGGCCTGAAGAGCTGCTTTTATATATCTGTCGCTGTTGCTGCTTGAAAGCGAGAGTGTCAGCTGAAAAGGACCATTCAGCAACCAGAATCAAAGTCCTCTGACCATGTAAAATGGTCCTCTATTGAAAGGGGGTGGGGGGGGACACCTCATCTCACACAGCAAAACTACAGCTCTACAGCATCTAATGTCTGCTTCCCTCAATGCTCTTTTAACTCATCATCCCAGGTACAACACCTTGCCTTGATCTAACCATTTTCCTTTATCTCTGTGTGCATTTAGGGTCATCATTGTAAGATTTTTGTTTCATATGTGTTCCGTCATCTGTTTTCAAAGTATTCATTTGTTCTTAGTTGTAGTCTTGAATTTGCTTGTGCTCTAATATTTACGTGTTTAGATGTTAATGTACTTTTCCTCTCTCTTTTTCTTTCATTCTTACTTAGATCCCTACACATCCATGATCCATTTGTTCCCTAACTAACTGTAAGGAACACAATGAAAACACAAATGAAACACCAGATGGAAGCAGGAGTTGTGCTGTAAAGCTCTACACACTGCAGTTTACATGTAATTTTTCTGCCGCCTTCATGCATTCAGGAGTTAAGAAAGCCCCATTAATTATTGATCAGGCTATCTCCAAGTATCCTTATTGAGTAATAAACAGTTGTTCACAGACAGTCAGTGCATTAGTGTCAGCAGCAGACGCACAGCTACGGTCTATCAGTCACCATCACTCTCAAATTGACGAGGCTGATTATAGGTCATTATTAAGCTGTATTGATTACTACCAGGAGCGGCTAAGAGAACAGGAAAGAGACTGTTGAACTGTACTTTTATTGCTCCCTGCACTAAAATACAGCGTTCTGTAGTAAAGAGAACCTTAAGTAAGGTTACTCTTTGAAAAAGCAACTCAGATATACTTTCTTTAGCTGCACAATTCCACAGTTTCATTGACCTTACAGTCTCTGTAGCTGGGTCAAAGAAGTTCACTATTAAATGCTATCAGTGGTTTATAGCTTTTATCATCTCAGTAATTATGGCTGTCTATTTGTTGAATAAACCTTTGAAGCGGTATCTTGTTCAGATGCCATAGCCACCCCAAACACACCACTTTGGAGGCAGAGGGAGCAGCTAACAGGCTTTTGGAGGCCATGTGGGTTACCTCCTCTCTCTACGAGTTTATCCACACACACACACAAACACACACACACACACACACACACACACACACACACACCTACACACACACACACACACACACACACACACACACACACACACACACACACACACACACACACACACACACACACCCACATT
>CAEGAF010013731.1:0-10051 GCA_903067075.1 Micropoecilia bifurca
TATGCCATAATTCACATCTAGTTCGTCGCTCCATTTTATGTCCCGCTTCTCCTGTTTCAGAGTTTTGCGCAATGTGCGCGTCTTTTTTTTTTTTTTTTACCCCCTATGGTGCAGGACGATCGGGAAGCTTATCCATGGAGAAAAAACAGTCTTATGTAAACCTTTTAAAACAACGGAAACAATTTCTGCATTCTGATTATTGAAATTTAAAAGTGCTGCACTGCAAAAACTGAAATCTTAGTAAGATTAAATATCTTAAATTAAGGAGATTTTTCTTGTTTTCTTTCTGACAAGATAATTTTTCTTACCAAGAGGGGTTTATGTTTTAATATTTTTCTTATTTTAAGTGTTTTTGTACTTAATTATCTCAGTAAGATATAAAAGCTTGATATTAAGAAAATAGAACTTATTTTATACAAGTAAAATTTTCTTATTTCAAGCACAAAAAGAGAAATCACTTAATTAAATGTCTTCAGATAATTAAAACCGACTATGTCCAAATGGAATCCTTTATGTTATTGTTAATGAAAAATAAAAAAACCATGAACTTATACTGTTGTATAAGTTGGCAGAGAGTACTGGAAATTATAATTTAATATTTAAACGGTTGACATTAACACAACAATTTCAGAGACAATATCAGTTTATATATCAAGATAATTCTTGGCATCTTTCCACCTTCTTGAGAACATGACTACACCTGCTTTCAGGCTCATTCAGGGGCAGATAAATATTCCACGAAAAACCAACACAAGAGTTAACCTGACTGCAGTTATCTTCTTCAGAGTTCTGACCCTTGTTACCCTTGACCATGTTGAGCTATTTCTTTTCTCATCCTAAAACAAAGTAATTTCAACACTCCACTGTAATATTGATATGTAAAAAAAAAAAGAGGCAAACTCATGTTTTATAAAACCACAGATGCTTAGCGAGTCCTTCTGTTTTTGCTAAAATCCGAAGAATGGCTGGCTAGCGGATTTTCCAACAAAAAAGACGAGATTAAAGTAAGACGCCCCAAATCGCAGGTTGTCGTCTATTTGTTCTCATTTCAAAACCTTGACGTCCTCTAATTCAGCTCGCCAACCGCATTTCTAGTTTCATTCTACAGCAACATGAACTGTGCTACTTTTTTTTTTTTTTTTTTTTTCCAGATTTAAGAATGGGGAAAGATTTGCGCCACTGGCTGTGAGCCAGCTCAAAAGCAGAGAACCAAGGTCCAGTATGCTTTAGATCTGTGGTCCCCAAACTTTTTTTCTGTGAGGGCCACATAACTTTTTCTTTCTCTGGTGGGGGGCCGAAGTCAGTTTGTAACAGAAAAAGTGTGACGATTGCAGGAGTGTCTAAATGTAAAAATATATTGTTTTCCAAAATGCACAATTAAATAAGATTCTCTGGGTTCTTCACAGAAAAAACCCAGGAAGGATTATAGTCCGTATTTTCCAAACTATGAGTCACACCGGACTATAAGCCACAACCCCAAAGTTTGTTTTTTTTGTTGTTGTTTTTTTTGTTGTTTTTTTCTAAACCAGTAAACACACACATATAGTCCTCAAATATCTCTGCCGCTCCAGGTTTCCCACAGCGATGCAGCAGCAGCAGAGGAGGGGGCACAGCCAACATTTGAGCCATAACAGGTCAATTGTATATCACATTTAATATGGTTGAAAAAGTTGCCAAGATTAGATTTAACAGAACTTATTACGGTAGTTTCCGAACGATAACAGTAAAAGTGCTGATCCTTTGTGTCTGCTACTAGCATGTGCTAAATCAGTGGACCCCAACCTTTTTATTACCGCGGACCGGTCAAGACTTGAACATTTTGTTGCAGCCCAGGGGATGGGGGACAGTCAGGCTTCTGCATGTTGGTGTTCCCACTAAATCCTGAATATGCCCTATTTGGGTTGTCTTGGCCCTTTTAGCGCAGCCTGTGGGGTTTTCCTGACTGGGAACGAGAATACAGCCTGTTGAATGTGACAGGTAGCCAATCAGAAAGTGCGGTGACGTAAGAACAGAGGGGAATCCCAAACAGATGACATATCAGGCAACTGAGAGTACGGTGGATATCAGAGATGATATGTGGAAATGTTTATTATTAAATCTAAAGGTCATTATTATGTTTATTCAGTTAAAAATGTTAACAATGAAAAAACATAGTCACCTCCAAATCATAGTGCAGCAAATAAAGCGGCTGCTCCCGACGTCTTTTATCCAACGCCTTTTCTTTTTGTTACGTCTTATCTCTTAAAATGACTCCGCAAACTATCACTATTGCTCTACATCATCTGTTTGGTTATTCGAAATTCCCGCTATGTTGGGGGTTTTACTGGATTATCTTTCCGTCTAAACCAGACTTTAGACTAATCTCCTCTTGAACAGTGCCCAAACGCTTTCTGACTCTGGTCGCTATGGTAACGCTTACATATCCCTTCAAAATAAGATACAGATGCGCCACAAAAAACAAACATTTTACTTTTGTGAAAATTTTAACTCACGATAATGACTAACTGGAGCCCTGAGCTTGTTTCTCTGCAATGATACAGTTTCAACTGAAAGTGATGAGAGACAATAATACCCAAAGTGTTGCTTATATCCACAGCCTGCCTGGTCTCTACGTGGCGAAGCAGCTTGAAGCTTAATTGCCTCATTAGCAGCCAGTTGCCACATGTTACACAGAGCGGCTTGTAATGTGAGACTCACCTACCGGTCTGGGAGAAATCCATTCTCCTGTCTCTTCTCTGGGCCTTTTCCCCTTTGAAAAGAAACTTTCCAAAGGCATCTGATCTGTTTCTTACTCATTTTGCTGCTTGTGAGCTCAATGTTGGCGCACCGAGACTTCCAATGATTCGCTTCCTGCTAAAGAGCCCCCTGGTGGTTGAAGAAAAATCCACATATAAACGGCTTATAGTCCGTAAAATACGGTAAATGGAAAAAACTGAATGCTTTCTGGTATTGTTCAGGGGGCCGGACCAAATGTGGAGGCGGGCTGTAGTTTGGGGACCACTGCTTTAGAGTTTAAGACACCTGTCAACCACTCTGAATCTGATAGGCCTACCTTTGTTGACACTGTGGATATTCCTATATAATTCCTAAAATAAAGTCCAAATGAAAAAACAAAAGGGAATTGTAGATAATTTGTTTGTGTTTAAACCATTATTTATATATATATATATATATATATATATATATATTATAATATAGATATATATTATAATATAGATATATATTCCCTCAAAGGGAATATATATAGATATAATCCCTTTGAGTGAAGCCTAGTCTTTTCAGACTAGGCTTTTCAGGTACTAATTGCATCTCATTGGGCAGAAAATGGGCCTTAGTCACTTTTGGCAGAAAAACGTGACTCTTTTTAGGACTTTTTGGCAGTTTTATGGTGCAACATAGAATGTATTCTACCATACAGTGTATGTACAGAGCATAAGACCATCACTGAACACTGATCACATAGTGATTCTAAGTCTGAGAAATCTTAGATAATCCTGAAAAGAACATGATTACTGCAATATGCATGTTAGGCCTTTAAATGGGTAGATATTTATGATAAATGACAAATATCTGTAAATAACACTCTCACTGCGAATAAGTACATCACTCTCATGGGGAGAACATCCCAAGTTTTAGGGAAGCAAAGGACAGACGAGATGAACCTTTGTTGTATTCTTGGGCATAAAACGATAAATGTTTTATTTATAATTTGACTAAAAAAGCTACATTCAAAACGACGCAACAAGACAATGTGTCAGGCTGAATGCGCTTCCATAGTGCGTTACTTTGCGGCAGCTCCCGATCTAACACAATCACTTCTTGTCATTGTTCCCGCTGTTGGCACTAACTAACCTTGTGAGAAATGCTTCCCTGACTGGTTTCCCCACCTGGGACCTATACCACATCAAGTCAAGCACCTTACCCAAAGCCAGCTTGTCTTGGGATTTGTTTACCCCAGCTTGGGGTCAACGGACTGAAGGGTGTGGGTTTAGTCAACGGTGCGATTAATTTACTTTGGTTTTGTTTTTTAATTTTGTTTTCTTCCCTAGTTTTGCGCATATTTGTTTTTGTATGGCCTTAGACGTCTGTTTTTCTTGTTGAATTTGTATGTATTGTTGTCTTTCACCATGAATATAACTCACTGGCACACTGCAAATCTTCAGACTCCGTGTCTCTTTCATGAGCCGAATGCTAGTCTTCTGAGAAACCAGCCCAACTGATCCATTTATTTATATTGTATTCTTTAAATATACTACACTACACTGCAGTTTTTAGTTTACATATTCATCTTCAGTCAATTAAAGATATGAACTCTCACTTTTCCTGGTCGTTTTGTGTCCATGTAAGCGACGGGATCCTTGGCACCTTAAAATGTAAAAAAAAATTGTAAAAGTAAAAATTATATTTATAAAATCTATTTTAGAAATAAAGTGGATTATGTTGTACAAAACAGTCCTCCAAAATACATCATCAACAAATTATCAAGCTCATTTTAATTTACCATGCAATTTATTGATTAATTGTTGCAACAAGCTTGACTGAGCGGCATGATCCGATGTCGCCAAGCAGCCAGTACCGGAACATCAGAAAGCACCACAATAAAAAAGTTGCCATAAAAATTGAGGAGGGGGGATTTAACCAGCCATGCCTTCATTAGGACTCATTTATTTTTGCAGAATGTCTGGGAACTCAGGACTTGATATTAGCCTCACTGGGTGCAAGGTTCGGGAACACTGCAGCAGAGCCAAACTATCGCCCCTCTAGAACTTAAGATCCCAGAACTTTAACATCTACCTGGACTGTGTGCCGAGTAGATTTCTACTGAATAGTCTGAAACGTTAGACATTTAGATTATATATTTTCTGCAAAATCATGTTTCCATCAAAGTTTTATGTGTATTTAAAGTTAGAAAAAGTTAACAGAAACTGCAAAATTCAAAATAATTTCCTTAATTAAAAAAAACAAAAAAAAACAAGAAAAGGGTTTACACTCGGTTGAGGTGGTTTTTGGCTTTATTGCAGTTATTGTACTAAAAGGGAAATGGAATTTGTTTCCCAAATAAGTTCTCATCTAGTAAACGTTTACCTTTCATTATGTATCAGCTGTTTTTGCTGTTAGAATCATGAGAATTGCATTTGTTTCTCTTTGTCTCCAGACAACAAGTAACATTGTCTTTAATGGTTGACAAGACAGAACAATTACAACGTCCCTGATAGTAATACTGTCCAGAAAAGCTACATAAAGACAATAACCTGTGAAGCAGCTCTGAGCTCAGACAGTCCTCGATGGTGACACAAAACAATTTATCAGAAGACTTCAAGTTACCACCGCATTGTGGTGAAAATGAAGTCTTCCACACAACTAACAATTTCACCGCAGGATTCTTTTTAGAACCGTCAAAAATCAAATTTAAGATTGCATGAGAACAACTCTGGTTAGAATTATTCTAAAAAGCTAACGGAGGAACAATAAAACATTTAGTTCTAGCTCAAGTCATGTATATGGTACTTTGATGTGAACCACTTACTAAACATGGCTGAAGCCCAACCACTTCCTCCAACAGGACAGTGCATCTCAACCCACCACAATCAAATGACAGCAACACCAACCCATCAACAATACCAGCATTCATGAGCTCCAACTTCTTCCAACCTGGTAAAATGGCATAACTGGTAAAAACGCTGTTAACCCTCCTAAGTCCGAGTTTTGAGTGTCTGCCTATATAAATCTTCCTTATTTTAATTCTCCGTAGTTTTTTAAATGTCCTGTGAGATGATATACTTACCCATGTATCCATAACAACTGGAACTTTCAATATCCAGCAAGTTATTTCCGAAATATACCGTCTATTAACAGAGTGCCCCCCCCCAATACTTACACTCGCTACAGCTGCGACATTTCCGTATTTACCCGATACTTGCTGGAAAGTACAACGTCTCCTCTTTCAGAAACCGTTGGAATTTTTCAGATAGCGCTACGTGTGACGGAATTACGGTAATGCAAATTTAGGCATGTCGGCGCCGACAGGTCGGTTCTAGGAAGGTTAAGGGGTTAACAGACAAGCCATGTTCTGATGACTTCCTGAAGGAAGAACTTCCAAAGTGTTTCTCAAAGAGGCAGAAGCCCAATTTCAAGGTATTAAATTACAAAGTCAAATTTCTTTTAAGTCATATTTCAGTATGCAACATTTTTATAACAAGTGAAGCTAACAGTTACTTGATGTGCTAGAAAATGGCAAATAATCCCCCTTTAAACATTACTTTAGGTCTCAAGTTTAACATATGAAAAAGATGATAAATCAACACTAATATTTGTAAATATTGGCCTATTTATCAGATAATCCTGATGTGGTTTATACTGTTCAGTAATCTTTGAAGAAAGGAGTGTTTCCAGGTGCTGTCAGACTAAAGCAAAGGAAGCTACAACCCTGCAAATATTGAGAATATAGAAGAAAAGAAAAAGGTACAACGTATTCTTCAAAATGTAGGAACTGACCCGCAGGTTACCACACAGACACACCACACACTCAGAATTCAACTGCTCAGAAAACATGTAATAGTGATGCACCAGTTTTAATTGTTTTCAAACTGCAGATTTGAAAACATCAACAGGTTTTTTCAACTTAAAAAAATGAGTGAATAAACAAAAGAGAAACACCTTTCAGAGCGAATACAACAGGAATTAAAGGAGCATTCACACCAGTCCATTTTTTGTCCGCTTCAATCCAAATTCACTTTGTTTGAGTAGAAAATCTGGTTGGTTTTTGGAGGTGTGAATGTGTGATCGAACTCTGATGTGGATCAAAAAGTGAAATCTGGTTCACCTAAAAATCTGTTTTGGTTCAATCGAAGTGAACATGAATGTGTGCGGTTTGAATGGATTTATAAATGCCAAGTGGACCAGAGATCGCTCTAAAAGCAGGAAGTGGAGTATAGTGTAGGGCATTCTGGGTAAATACAGCCAAAACAGATGTGCATGTCCAGCGCTAGAGAAATTACTTGTAGTCTTTTCCCAAAGTCAAATCCTACAAACACTGAAATGTGACACTTCTCCATTTGCTTAGATTTTGTGAAAAATGAAGTTGTGCTCAATGGCTTGTTCTGAGATTTTCTTCTTTCCTTCAGTGGTTCCTGGTGCAGCACCACCGCAGGTGAGGAGGGGAATAAGTTTTTTCAAAGGGTTTGGTTTCAACCTTGATCCCCAATGGCACCAAGTTCCTCAGGTGAGAAAACATCCAAATTCAAGCTAGTTTGTGAAACTATGTCCTGTGTATCTCTGCTTTATAAACTCAGTTTAAAAACTTCACTGCATTCTGCAGAAAAACTGGAGCCACTAGAAGGGATTCTGAGAATAAAAATAGCTAACTGTGATGGGTTAAAGGGTACAACTTTTAGCATTTTCTAATTTGCAGTTACGTAAATTGAACACCCACATTTAAAAAAAATCAATATGAAAACTCTTAATTCAGGGTTTTGCCATTCTATGTGTTGCCAACACTGCCTTCATCCATCACCCCAAATTGGCACGCTGAATGTATCATGCCACAGTTTATCTAACAATGTGCTCTGTGTGTGCTAAAAGCATGTGCACATGATAACACACACACATTCAAACAGGGGAATCAATAACATGTTACAACAAGTAGAGCCCACCACCACCAGTTCACACATAAGGGAATGTTTTCTAGACCTTCGTGGAGTTGCTCCAGAGCTGCCATTCACACATACATTAGTCAGCAGGAGATTATTGGCTAGAAACGCCTTTGGACAACTAGAAATATTACAGAGTAGAATCTGGGAGTAGGGCAGAGGATGCAGGACCTGGATGCCGAGCTAGCTAGCAGCGCACACTATTCTGTTCCTTTATGTGCATAGGGCTGCAATGGTATCTGTACCAAAAATATCCCATGCCCGGTACACACGCGTACCAAACAAATACAGCCCAGTTCTCTACCTGAACACATCCTGAACTCATCCAGAATGTTGATGCATGATCTCTGTGCAGTGTTCTGAAGAGCAACATTAAGAAGTGCCACCAAAACAAAGACAAGACTCCCCGCCGTCACTGAAACATGCTGCAGCAGCAGAGGAGAAAGAAAGGTGGACAGAACCAGAACTTTATGTATTTAAATAGTGTAAGTTATGTAGATCACTCTGCACTGAGCTGAGTTAACTACACACCTGGATTGGAACAGAATCAATCAGCTGAAGTCCAAATCCAGCTGCTTGCAGCAGTCAAACAAACCAAAACACTGCACTTTCAGGGATTCCCCCAGTGTATTATAGGCCTGGCGGCCCGCCATGCTTTATTAGCGCCACCGACAGGCTAAGTCGTTGTTTTTTGTTTGTTTTTTAGGAAAATAAAATGAAATTTAAAAAAAAAAAAAAAAAAAAATTGCCTTTTTTAAGCCAGATTGTAAGTGTTTCTGTTGCTCCAAGCGTTTCATTATCAGAGATTTATTCCTAAAAGATATGTTTATAGATTATGCATTTAAAGCCGGACCCATCTCACCGCTGGGCCTCTGCCTCACGCGATATAGCACCTGGATGTCTAAAGTTAACCTCAGCGCGGATCCCACGCTCCTCCTTTCACTCAAACTGGATACAGGCTGACCTCTACGGATATTTACATCAATCCCCTGTGAGGAATTATGATTAGTTATGAGGTGTTATTGATTAAGGCAGTGGTTCCCAAAAAAATTTCTGGGCCCCCTGTCCCTGGGGGACGGGGTGGCGACTTTTTTGGGAGCAAAATTAATGTACGTAGCTCAACAGACAACATCGGTAGCCTACAGGCTACTTCTTAAGCTTAAGGTGCTGTATTGTTATTAGCTAGTCATCTTTTAGCTAGCATTACCTGCAGCCAACAGCTTTACTCAACTCAGTTTGTTAGTTTTGGGGGGAAACTGTGAAAAGTTCTTGCGTTTTGCTGGTTTGCTGCCATGATTCTAATTCACCTGCGTAGCTCTGCACAGCAGCAGCATCAGGTCTCCTTCGCTGCCGCACAGGTGTAAACCCAGCGCTCATGTTGTGTTTAAAGGCGGCTCGGAAAAACAGGTTACCACATGTTAACAACGGATGAAACAGTTTTAACTAGAGGTGTGCCAATCGATCGGTAACTGATAATAATCGGGCCGATTTCCGTGAAATCGGTGATGATCGGCGATCATTGGCTCTGTTGCTGATACCGATCACCTGCATCTCATTTCTCAGCCTGCCTGTCCAGCTGGTCTCGTCTTTCCTTCACACGGCGCAAACGCGCAGCAACAAATCCTAAGCGATGTGTAACTATTACGCGCTGAGTGAATGGGGACGTTTGCGTGTTGCGGCAGAAAATTGATGCAGGTCAAAATGTATCAACACAACAAAGCTAATACGACATAAAAACAATGAGAGTTTGGCTACATCGAGGCTCACTGCAGTAAAAAAGACATATGGAGGATCAGATAGCAGGTAAAGAAGCGTACAGCTACAAACACTCACCCAGATTATCATGAAGGTCAGAAAGCTAAACAAATAACCCGCAAAATTATTTAAGTCTTCGAGCTGCGATGTAAGACGTTGGTTCTGCTCTCGCTGTTGAACTGCTGCTCCGCTATAGGTTGTAATATTTGACAGATAGAGCCACTTCTGCTCCAGGTGGTAGTGACTCTCACACCGAACCTCTACTTAAAGCTGCAGCATCTAACTTAAAAAAGTACATTTTACATATGTATTAAATAGGGATGTGTCGATCAGGTTTTTTTCTCCCGATACCGATCACCCCTGAGGGCCGATCGCCGATTCCGATCCCCAATATCGATCACATAATTATTATTTATTTATTTTTTTATCATAAACACTATCATTACATTATGTAGAAAAAGGAACAATGAATTCACCTTAATTTAAACAAAAACTTGTTTTTAATAACTTTTCCAAGAAGAAAACTAAACAAAACAAGCATTGTGCAAATTGAACTGCTATCAATAATACTATCTTTAACAGACTGATAACATATGAAGGCTCTGAAGAAGGTAAATAATGCAAAGAGCCAAAATAAAACCTCTCAA
>CAEGAF010013734.1:0-15552 GCA_903067075.1 Micropoecilia bifurca
GAGGACCGAACTGACGTTTCCTTCTGTGCATCCCGTTCTGTTTAGGATTCTGCTCATGTTATTAAAGGTTTTAACCACAGTGCAAAGCAGCATCCGTATCCCTGTAGACCAAACATCAAGGGAAACCTGACCGATTCATGTTAGCCACTGTAATGGGCTAACATGACACCGCCACTTTCTGGACATAAAATTATCACGTTAAAACGTGATACGTATCACGTTTTAACGTGTTACGTATCACGCTTTAAGTGTTACGTATCACGTTTTAACGTGTTACGTATCACGTTTTAACGTGTTACATAACACGTTTTAAAGTGATACTATCACGTTTTAACGTGATACGTATCACGTTTTAACAAGATAAGTATCACGTTATAACGTGATAGCGCTGGAATTTTTTTTTTCTGCGTGACAGCAATGGCTTCCGTATAAAACACTACAGTTAAGGTCTGTGGAAACTTTTTCACGTGCATCGTCAAGCCTTAGCTGCTGTTTCCCTTTTTTTGTGCCTTTTTGTTACTCCCTTCAGCCACTTTTGATAATTACTGGCCACTGCAAACTGGGAATACTCCATAAGTCTGTAAGAGCCGCAGTTTTGGAGATGCCATCACAATTTGGCCTCTATTAAACTCTTTCAAGCTTATCCTTTATTTATTTATTTTTGCCTCTAATGCATTAAATCTGAGGGTGAAATGTTCACTCTCTGGCTAATATATCCCCGCATTAGAAGGTGAGAAAAGGCAGTCACCGCTCAGCGATCATGTTGTTATACATAGTGTAGATGATCATTGTAAAAGAGAAATCATATTATCTCTTGTTTGTGTCTCATGATCGTACTTTATAGTATGTGGCCTTTCAAGTGCACAGAAAGCCTGACTGATGCTTGCTCTATGATGTTAGACATTAGCATAACAAACAATAAATTAAAGTTTCTAGATGCAGTAAAATATCTTTCTTTGGTGTAATACACATAATTTAACTAGAAAAATAGCTACAATAGTTTTACAATCTAAAATTATAAAAAATATACATATATATCTCCCTATACTCTCCAAGTCTCAAAACAATTAACTTGGAGACCATTGCATAAGTCACGAGTCTGTGCACACAAGATGCTGTTTGTGTGGCTGGTCTACAATATACCATTGTTTGGGGGAAGTCATTTGCAACAGATGGCTGGGTGTAATTCCAGACGGAAGGAATGAGAGTGGCAAAAACACAATGCAGAAGCAGATACAAGGAAACTAAAGTGCCGCTCGTAGCTGTGACACTTGTGTATAGACTTGAATTTATGGTACGTGTCTGTGTCTCCAGTACATGAAATTAATTGGAACAGAAAGTTGTTTAGCTTGGCAGTAATTTAGATGTTCAGGTGTCACGGTCGGGTGAGGATAGAATGTAATTGTGCATATGCATAGTTTCAGCTCCCCGCAGTGCAAGTACATTTCCAACATGTAATCATGTCCAGCATGCAACCTGTAAGTGGCCCGGGCTAAATTTGGCTTCAAGGATCCTGTTTCTTGTTGGAGCCAGAAATGACCATATTTGGCCAGGAGGATGGAAGTGGAGACATGATTGCAGGCTGTCCAGTTTTATGCACATAGGGACCAGAGATTCCCCTATGATAATGTTACAAAAAGCAAAAAAATGACTAATGAATAAGAATGAAAGCATTTTAACTCTAACAAAATTGAGAAAAATTGGTAATAAATATTTGAAAATCGTTACTTGTTAAAACAGGTAAAACGTAATTTGTGATGTGATAAGTATACTGTGGTTTTTGTGTGTTTTATAATAAAATTAACCCTGACATAAAGCAGAATTAGCCAATAACCTATGGGTTTTTCTTAACTGAAAGATAATAATTTTAGGACATCAAAAAATACTTGTGAGGTTAGCAAGTGACGGTGGAGTGGGGTGGGGGGGCAAGGTTGCCTAAGACGTCACTGTAACTTTGTGATAAACAGCTATGTCCAAACACCAGTCTGAGTTTAATCGCCATGGTGACCAGGTGTGCTTTGCTATGGATCATGTTAATCTCTACTATATTCATTAACATTGAGTTTAAAATCAGATATCCACTCCTGCATACTCTTTGTAGCATCCTGGTCAGAAGGACGCTAGCTGACCAAACATCTAGTACATCAAGCTCTATTCATAAATATTGCTAGTGGAGGTTATCAAAAACAAAGACTCAGAAGTTTCTTGATTACATGTTAAGTGTGAATCTGTGTGAGAAGCAAACAATCCAAATTGCTTAATGCAAACTTTGATTTTTACACAGATGATTCATTATTTTTTGGTGAATCCTTTCATCCTCTTGATGTTGGTTGTTTCTTTCTCAACCCAATGTCAGAGCAGCCTCATCAGGACATTGTCTAGCACTGTATGCTTCTTTTTCTGCTGACAGGATAAATGAAGATGTTGATTTAATTTTCCAGTTGGATTCAACCCCTGCCCGAACTGCCAGCATTACCAATATATGCTTTAATGACCAAGGTATTAATGCGCTTGACTGGCCAGGACAAGCCTAGCCTAATCCCCATAGAAAGCCCATAGATTATTGCTAGTCTACCAGTTGTCTGACATTTTATATGTTAGTTTATTAATGCACATGCATTATCGGTTACTCTTTACTCATTAAACTTATATTGAAAGTCAAGTCAGATGTGATTCATAATTGATGAAGAACAACATGGTGTTACAGTGATTCATTTTGCTAGTCAGACAATTCAGCAACCCCAAAACAAACACTAGATAGATTAAAAGATTGTGTGTTTCACCCAGTAAAACGTTAACCGTGACCGTGATATTCTGTTGACTCGATGCTGTTGCATCGAGTCAAATTATTGCATACGAGGAAAAAAACAAAGATGTGGTCGATGCAGTACAACCAAGACAAAAAAATAGGGACGTGAGAAAAAGCAGACAGGTTTTCATTGAAGTATAGCAACTCCTCGTAGATTTGCTTGAACAACTGTTTCAGTCTCATTCTCATCAAGTGTCTGCTTGCTTTCAGTATTTTACAATGAGTTTTCTTTTGTTTGCTGGACATTACAAGATGTGTGTCAACGGGACAAAAAACAAGCATGACAAAAGTGTGTAATGATTCCCAGCTTTATTTGTAATACCATGCCTTGTCTGGTTTCTATCACGATATGGTTTCTTGAAAGCCAATTGCCCAAAAATGCTGATTGTATTAAAGCTATACTATGAAAGATGCAGCTGTGTGCCCACTCTCTGAAGGATGACTCATCCTTCAGTGGGCTATGGGACAATGAAAGGCTGATGCTATTGCTAATTCACTGGAAGAATGATTTCAGGGGACACATTTCATGAACTCCAACCCACTTAAAGCAGGTGGATGATGTGGAATGAAAGTTGTTTATTTTTGCTGTAGCTTGGTAATGAGACATTTTCTCTCCTTTTTTGAAAATGGGTTTTGTAACACTGACCCATGGCTTCCCCCACGTTAAATTACTATTGATGTTTAACCCACCTCCCCCACCACTTTCTACAGTAAAACATTGAATGCGTCTCCCACCACTTGCTCACTATCTTCCTCCCTAAAACCATAAGCGCACATAATTGATTTCCTTTGTCAGCCCGTCATGTTTAATTGTCTGATTTAAGAACTATTAATCTCCTGCTTGCATGCAGCAGCTTCACTTACTGCAAATGTAATTAACTAAACACAGTGTTACTGTATGAAAATCACTAACACGTGGCAGAGGATTTTCTGTTTTTGGTCCGCACTTAGTTCTCGAGATGCTGATGCTGCTGATGTGTGCAGCCATACGGCAGGATAACAGGACAAGCTGGAGGACCAGCAACCAGTGGAACGACACTGACACGTTCTGTTCACATGAGCAAACAAACCACCAAGAAACAAATGGCATTCAAGTCACGTGTGTGTTGGCTACTAAAAATGTCACACATCAATATGGAGAACTGCTTGATATTAAAAGTAAAGCACACAGACTTTTCAGTGTCTGACACAAGAGAAAGTAAATAAATGAATGTTGGTCAGTATTACTGGCCATGAACTTTTAATTTGAAAAACTACAACTCGGTTGTTATACAACGCAGTAGAACAACTTAAATTCAATATCTACTCAGCTAATATAAAAGTGGTGAAATTGATTATTAGAAACATAGGAGTTTAGCAAGTCGTTCAAGCCAAAAGGCCTGTCCACCTCACCCCATTTGTGATTGTGACCAGTAAATGATAAATTGCCTTTTTCTCTTCTTTGTCCCGGATCATACCACCAGTTTGGAGATGACACCACCATCATTTGGTCTGACCCAGGACATTGCACCTGGAACGTAACCCAATCAAGCCAGTGGAGCTCACAGTTGGACTTCCAGAGAACCCTCCACTCAACAACACTGTGTTTACTGTGGGTTACTTCCAGGTTCCAGGAACCGCTCCAACTCGGACACCCGACATGGTTCTGGACGCCATTTGGAAGAAGGTCCAGCAGTGATTGTACTTCCTACAGCAATTCAAAGGAGTACAACCTTCCAGATGAGCTGTCGGCCATCTTCTACACTGCCATTATTTATAAGTCATCTGGGATGCAAGGTCATAACATCTCAGCAGATCTCCCACAATCTGGACTCAAACCATTTAAACTTTACCTTCTAGTTAATGCGACAGAGCTCTGTTTGTAAAAATCCGCCGCCACTGAGAGTCTCGCCCCACAGTCTGTTTCTCTGATGAACACATTGGCCACATTGACTCTCAGCCAGAGTAGTCGGCCACTCTACTGTGAAACAAAATAGGCATTTTTGCAGTGTCAAAACCCTTCTTCATTTTTTTCCCTTTCTTTAAGAAAAAACAGGTTTTTCTTTATCTCTATAGCATTTAATCTAAAATGTATTTATTCTTTGTCTGTGTGCTGTTAGTGCCTTAAAACCAAACTCAATTTCCTTGTTTGTGCAGACAGTCTCAACCATTTCTTTTTCACTCTGTCAATCACTTCTCCTTTTTTTCCACTGAATCTCATGGCCACACAAATCCTTCAGAGTGATGAAGGCTCCTTCAGGGTCTTCAGAGGAGTTGGCCAGTTTGCGAGGAAAACATTTGTCTGCAGCTTTAATCAACAAGGCAGCTCGAGAACTGCTTACTATGTAATCAAAAATAGTTATCTCTAAGATAGATAGCAAGCTATTTGTGTCTGAGGCTCATGACAGCTTCCACTTTCCTAACCAGATGAAGTCGACTAAATACCCTTCAAGAGAACGACTTCACTTGCGCGAGAAACATCTCTGTGCTGATATTGACTCATCTCCGATTCGACCCTGGTAACTATCGCTTCTTTACCTCCGAGTGTCCATTTGCTTCTCCTGCATCCGTTTCATCTCATTGTAAATTGTATGTATTTCATACAAAAGTCTTTCCTAAAAGACAGATCGATGTAGGCAGCGTAAGCCGGCTCTTCATTCCCCTTTGGAGCTTCAATCAGGTGTGACTCATGGCGAATGGGTTTGGAGGACAAATGGGATTCAGTGTGAGCCATCACGCTGACAAGCTTGTCATGTTCTTCCTCTATAATTGTCTTTCCATTTTTCCAGCGGGTCAGCAGAGATGCAGCTGAATTGTGTAGTGTTGCATTTATGTCTTCCCATCATCAAAGGAAGGCTCTGGGAAGACTTTTTTTTTGTTCCCCCCCATCATCCCTTAATAATAAAAATAAAACTCCCTATGAGAAAATAAGCATGCTTTCTCAGACGCTGATGTTTCTTGTCAGTAATCTCGCTCTCTTGAATCATTGTTGGGACAAGAATAAACCTGTCTGTAAGCCCTTCACTATTTTTGTTGTTCTTTAGCAAGCAGCTTTTTTTGTGGTCATTTTTAAAAGGAGAGAACAAGCTGTCAGCACATTGTTGATATATAATTACCACATGTGATAAGGTAGCTGTTGTTTGCTAGCACTTATTTTTTTGTTTTTGTCAATCTTTACTGTAAATCAAACATTTTATTCATAATTTCATGCAAAAATATTCACATCACTTTTGTGTGACTTTTATATTTTTGCTAATTTTCTCAGTTTGTGGATTTCATTCTAGGAGCTGAAGAACCCAAACTTCACTGATTAATCATGTCCTGTCCATTTATCAACTCTCATCATATTTACATTGATTGGGGACTGAAATCTGTCTTTAGTTGTGTACTGGATTGGTTACCAGTACGCAAAAGGGCAACACAAGTACACACAGGAAAAATAATGATCAATGCAAATTGTCACTCCTAATGTCAATTTAGCACGCTATCCTAAATAACCAGTTAGGATAACGTGCATATTTCTGGACTTTGGGAGAAAACCAGATTACTTGGTGCTTTACACATCAACAAAATCCAGGACTCCCACTATTTATTTACGGAAATTTACAAAACTAAAACCAAAAAACCTTTGCGAAAAAATAAAATAGCTCTTTGTAAAGAAAGATCACTTGTATGAAGCATATGTTGTACTTGATAAGTATTTTGCATGTGTGTTGGGCTGAAAGTCTGAAAATTCAGACTTTCACACTGTCATTTTAATTGAATAAACATCTTAGGCTGAAAATTCAAAGCGTTATCCTGAGGTTATGATCGCCACCTTTTGGTCAAAATATTATTTCCTGAA
Organism: Micropoecilia bifurca; assembly: GCA_903067075.1. Classification (NCBI taxonomy): domain Eukaryota; kingdom Metazoa; phylum Chordata; class Actinopteri; order Cyprinodontiformes; family Poeciliidae; genus Micropoecilia; species Micropoecilia bifurca. The sequence goes on from CAEGAF010013734.1 coordinate 6,633, forward strand.
ATCCATAATAAAAAAAAGGTATGCTCTCATGCCATGTGAGGCAGTACCAAGCATGTGTTTGCAAAGGTGAGAAAAACACAGCTTCTGTCTAATGTGGAGAGTAATGCCATTGGCTCATTGCTTCAACATTTGCATAACAATAGTACATTTTCTATCAGTGAGACAGACAGTGTTGGATATGAGGCACCACTAATTTACACCAATGGCATGGTTGTTTTTTGTTTGTTTTTTTTTCCTCCAGAAATGTCCTTCTGCCTAGTTTAGTTGTTAGATCGCAGTAGATATGGTAAAAATCTGATTGAAAAGTAGGACAGGAACCTCATACTAGCCTGTCTTTGAATGCCAGAGAAATGTAAAGTTTACACAATGGTGTGACAGAGGTATGACACGCAGTTTAAAATCCAGTGCACATTATGCAGGACTTAGAAACTCATTCAACAGTTTACAGCTTTAGAACGCTCCCGCCAATTATCCTGTGCGTATAATATGATACAAACAGGGATCATGAGGTGTAAAGAATGAAGGTATTTAACTTCTTTTTTTGTCCAGTTGTAGTTCTCACGGCTTTACACTCGTATCCTGCCCTGATGCAACATTCCTCCACAAGAATTCATCTCGTTAAGCTGAACATAAAAAGTTACTACCAAAGTATACGTACATTTTTGCTCCTCATCCAGTCAGCAAGTTTATCTCGAAAGCCTAAAACACGCCGCCAACCTCACCGAAGGAGAAAAGCCAGAACATCCTTCAAAGCTGAGAACAGCCACTCTTGTGTAAAACCCTGGTTGTGAGCAGCTTTGTGGACCATGTTAAACTCCACGGCTGGAAAACCTTGTCAACAAACAGGCTTCACCCAGTTGGTTTTTCAGTGTGAGGGAAGTAAAAAAGCACATCTGTTGGAAAGTTGCTAAGTAACGTGTGGAAATGCTTTTTGGCTGATTTTGTTGTAAATTAATTGAATTTACTGCAATATACGTTGAAAATTAAGCTTCTTATACTTCAGAGCGATGATGCTGATCATCATAAGAGCAAACATGATGAATTAGTTATTTATAATAAAGAAATGGATGAGAAATGATTCATGAAGGGAATTTTGATACAGTGAATACAAAGATTATCCACAATACAGAATGTTGGTATGTGTTGGTCAGCTTGTCTACAACACTTTGAAAGCAGCTTGACTGAGAGCTGTTGATGTTTTGGTTATGTAGATAATTAAGTTCAAAAAGCATTAAAATAAAAGATAAAAAAGAAGTGAGCTTGCCAGTAAAAGACACAGAATGTAACTCAGTGGTAACATAGAATTTGCTAAGCTTCTATGATCTTGAAAAAAAAATGCATTTCTCTTTTATAATTTGACATGTTGTCTTTGATCATCAGCCAAGGTGGCCTGTCACAGATTTGTTTAGAAGGCAGCTCTTACACACGATACATGTCACACATGTGTGCCACTATTACGCCATGTATGCAAATGCTTAAATAGTACAGCAACAGTTGTGGGCAAAAGCATAGCCATGAGCTTTAATTCCCAGAAAGCCAGTTGATCTCTAAAACGTTAGGAAATATCATGGCAGAGAATAATGCAACACATGCTGATTAAACAGTGTTCCCTGGCCATTAGACATGGACTGTTCAAAATGGGGGATCATTAACAGAAACACAGCTTATTTCCTCACACTCAGACCTAGATAGCACACATTTTTCAATATGCCATACATTGCAAGAAATGAAAAACGGTGCGACATATAGGCTTAGTTGACAGCACCTTCCAGCTCTCTGCATTACCAATATAACATTACCAATCCAAAGCAACAATTGCAATCTACTATTATTATTATTATTATTATTGACCTTTATTGGTGTTATACAAGGTCAAAGGTCTACTCAACTTTAACAGCGTCACTTGTAATAATTGATTCTAAGAAAAGCTCTTCCTCTTAAAGAGCAGGCTGCAGTTACCTTTTTTTTTCATAAACAATAGAAGAGGCTATTTTGGACCTGAGCAGGGACTCAGAAGTGATTTAATGAAAAGGTCAATAACTGATTACGCTAACCATCTCCCCACTGTCCACCCAGTGGGTGGCTGCAACCTCTTTCTATTCCTCTCACCTTTCACTGTCCTCCTTTTATTCTTGGCTCTCTAAAGTGACTCCTCATCCTCTTTCTCTCTCTCTCTCTTTCAGTCAGCTCTGCCAGCCTGCAGCTCGTTCAGATGTTACCCCCCACTTACTTTGCCATGGAGGATGTTTATACGACGGCTTGTGATCTCATGATGAAATGAATCCTAAATGTCTTCACTCTTTGGATGCCTACCATGATTCTCTTTGACTTTCAGTCGGTCTCTCATGGCTTTGTGGAATTTTTTTTGCTGCTTTGGTGGGATAATAATCTCTCACAGCTGTGCATCATCAGTAAAATAATTACCTCTGAAATCTGAACTGAAGACAGATGCTGTTTAGAATTGAAAATGCCTCCTAAATTTCAGATGCATATTGTCACTGTCAGAGTGTATTTCGAGCTGCTGCATCCCAGAACCCTGAAGGCGTCATGATGAGGCAGTTTTTCTTCTGCTTTTTGATTAAGAAATATAAAACAAGGACAAATACTATTACTTTTACATGGTACAACTAAAAGAGTAGTGCATTGTTAAAATAAACATAAAATACTACGGTAATCTATGAATTTCTGCATTCAAACAAGCTGGTATTTATAAACCTAAGTAAAAGCTTTATCCATACATTTGTAGGCCTCATCAAGATTTATATATATATATATATATTTTTTTTTTCCTCAAACAGCCTGTTATGTTCAAATGAAAATAATAATTACAATTTAAATATAGCTACCAATAATTATAAACTCAAACCTAACTCAACAAATCTCAAAATGAGCATAAAAATCTTCACATGATACACTAATACGAATTACAACACTGAGATTATTTGATTTAACCAAACTGATATGAAGTTAGGAGATACTCAAATATGAGCTGTAAAAAAAAAGCAAAGCTACAATGTTAACATCCTCTGTTAGCTTAAATTCTTGTCTTACTCTCATGTTAGCTCTACCTTTCAGTCTAAGATGTTTATTCGGCGTCTATCTGAGGTTGTGAATAAAAACTGCATCATAAAATGAAACATCCCTTCACAGTCACCAGCATGACTGACAGTGCTAGGACATTCATCCTGGCTCTGATTGATTGCTTCCGGCTCAGTAGTTTGTTTCTGCAGGTGGCGGCAGGACCACAGGGAGAAGGCCGAGAAGCTCAGTTCTGTTTTAAACAGATTTTCTGCCTCATGTTACATCATCACCATGTTGACATTTTTACCAAATATGTAAAAAGCATATTTTTGCCTTCTGCAGCCTTAAAGGACATCATCATTTTAGAAAATGGTGACCAGCGATCTGGCTATCAATTTTTATTGTGCTTTTTTCTTATCTTAAGAAAGTAACCCCAAAGCAACCAGTGTTATCCCAGTGAGAAACATAGTACCACTATTTCAATGTTTTATTTGAAACACTTTAAGCTGTCAGAGCATGGGTGGAAAATATTCTGAAAGGATTTGCTCAAGCAGCTCATAACCCTTTATTTGTAATATTCCTCCCAACAAGTCCATTAGCAGCCCTCCACCATTTTGCCTGCCATCTAAATCTCAAAGAGAAATTTAGAAACCCTTTCCCTCTGGAGTGAACATGCAAAATGTAGGCGTGTTTCTAACTGGTACGGCAGAGAAGTGAAATGAGTCTCACTGAAAGGGAATGCTTTTTTTGTTTAGAGCAACAAAATCCCACGACTGCCATGCTTTGCCATCTTTGGGGTGCCGTTATCCGTAATAGGTTTGATGCGGTATGTAATAAATCTTACATGGGTGATCAAAGTAATTGTCAAATGAATGCCAGAGGCAAAACTATCTGAGCAAAATGATCCATTGTAATGAGATGATTAATGACATCCACTTCATGTGTTATTGATTTTAATGCTATGGCTGGTGTTCAACTTTAAAGGAGACTAAAAACTGCACAATAAACTGGTTATCATCCTGCTCTCCAAGCAGGCAAATTTAGATTTATTATTGATTTTAGTGGTCACTGTGAGCTATATGAGATTGCTTCATTAGAGGACAAGTCAAATCTTTGCTCCAGAAATACAGCCAAGGCAGCATTAAAAGGGATTAACTCCAAAACACTTCTCCGTCCCACCTAATGCAAACTTTACCCTAAATGCATGTTCATGTCCGCGTGGCAGGGAGCACAGCGGGTCAGACTGGTGTCATCGACATTTGTCTTAGATATTGATCAAAACGTACCTTGAGGAAATAAGAGGTCAGGAGGTTGGCAACTAAATCAAAGACAAATACCACGAGTCACAAAAAAAAAAAAAGAAATAAACACAGAAAACCACCATACCTCCACGGTCTCCCTCAAAGCCCGGCTCCTGGAGCTGTTGCCCTGCGTAAATTACGCCAAAGTTTCCAAAGTGACATGGGCTGAGAAACTAATTAGGTCTCCGCCTGAGGGCATCAGCAGATGTATGACCGTGTTACCATTCAGGAACGTGTCTCAGGCTGGGGGCACATGCACACGAACACCGACGCATGGTGAAAAACACCAAAAGTTTTCCACTTTTAAAATGCATAATGCATGTTGCACTGTATTTTTGCGTTGAAGGAGGGTAATTCAGTGGCAATCCTGCTTTTTTCTTCAATCTATGTGTGATTATTATCTTGTTTTCCACAGGTGTGGGTGTTGTCTTACAGAAGAGCAGCTATTTATGCAGGGACAGAAATAATTCAAATTTTACAGTGTTTCCTTTATGTTACGCTACTGAATGTGCAGGAACAAACATAAATAAAAAAAAAATACTGGCATTTTTCAAATTTTACTGAACTAAACAAGTGGTTATTTTGATGTAGTAAAAAATTAAAAGGTTTCACAAATGCCAATTCAGAGCATTTACAGTATCAGTGTGAGATATTGCTTTTTTGTAATGGAAACTTGCTCTTTTCAGCATTTGCAGCTGCGACCTCATAGTTTTCATAAAAAAAGAACTCTTCTGCTGAGAAAATAAAAAAAATGCAATTGGAAAAAGGCAGATTTTTCACAAGTAAATCCTACACTACTAATAAAAGTTAAAAATGTGCGATATGTTACAAGTGACTCCACAGATAGTGTCACTAGCTCAAAATAACACATTGATTGGAATTTAAAAACGTAAAAAAAGCATTTCTAACAATCAAAGATCACTCTCCTTAGTTGGTTATGTGAGTGTTGTTGGTTGCTTGACAATTGCTGATGATCCCTGTAGCCATTTAGTCCAACATTTCTATATTGGAAGCTTTTTATTAGAGATGTTTGGGATTGAAGTGTGCAATGTGAGGTAAATTAATTGAGCTATTATATTTTGTCTTTCTGATTGGAATAATGGTACAAATGAGGTGTAGAATAAGAGTGAGCTTACAGCACCATGGAAAATTTTGTACTATTTCAGCCACAAATTTCAAAGTGTTTCGTTGAAATTTCATGTGACAATAAAGTGCATAATTGTAAATTTGAAAGTAAATAATAGTAATATAATAATAGATATTTGTAATAGATTATTTTATTTCTAACTGGTCACACACTTAATCCATTCCAGTCAAAGTGGTGGAGTGGATGTTCACCTTCCATCAGAGCAACAATGCTAAACATGCAGCCAAGCCTTGAACTTGTATGGAATCTGTGACATAACCTGAAAATGGAGGTTCTCAGATTTGCTCTTCAGACAATCAGACTGGGTTAGAATTACTATATTTCTCTATTTTCCAAATTCAGCACGAAGTCAAGGCTTGAATAGGAAACTTCTATTCTTTTAATTTCAAGTCTAAATCAAATCATTTGATCAAATATCTAATTTAATCAGGGTAATTTGGTTGGCAAATCGTGTTTATTTCAAATTGTTGTTTACTCATAAACATAAATTTATCATGATATTTACACTGGAAGCTGTGGTAGGCTGAGGTTTGCGTAAGATAATCTGGGCAGAGATGTCAGTCTGAAAAAAACAAATGCAAGAGTATAAATAAGTAGAATAGCAAATCTACTGAAACATTCCAATGTGTTTTTTTTCTCCGAGGTAAAAAACAAATAAAAAAAATACCCTTTCTTTGACTTGCTAGTCCTTTTTTTTATCCTTTTCTAATCCTATCAGATCACCTTCAGGATCCAATTACTAAACAAACGTATGTGTCGCTACAACATTTAACTTGCACAATTTGCATTAATTTATAATCAGTCATCACATGAAACTTGCATTAAGAAGTTTGTCCCGGATGTATCCGACTTTAGTCTGACAAGGACAATGATAACAAAACTGCGATGTGCAGGACACTAAAAAGCTGGAGCTCCGGAGTCCCACCATGTCACAGCTGGAGACGCCGGGGTATCATTATACCACAGGAGAGGGAGGCAGGTGGTTTAGATAAGTCAACCCTCACATTTGTCTCAAGGACCACTGCACTCCTCCGAGTCCCACCGTGTTAATAACTTCGACCTTTTTCAGAGGAGCTCTAAGCTTTTAAGTGAAATACCTTCTGATTACTTAGCAACAAGTCCGCTCTTTAACTACTAATACTGCTACTACTTGACAAACAATATGCTTGAGACGTGGCTCAAAAAATTGAGAAGCATGAAAAATTTCACCATTTTGGCCATTTTCACCATTCAGAATGAGAATCTTATATATTATGTGGACACAAGAAAAATATTTTAAGCCTTCATTTCTTGTAATTGTGGTGACTATAGATTAAAGATGGAGAAAACCCAACAGTCTGTGGGTCAGAAAATGACAAGGTTGTGAAAAGATTAGCTACTTGACACTCAGAAAGTTAAGTTTAAAACACCATCAAATGATTTCTGAGTCTTAAAATGGTCTATAAGTCTGAATTAGTATCTTACACAACCATGGAGAAGACTGCTGACTGGACAGATGCCCACAAGACAGTCACTGGCATCTTCCACAGGGGGGGTAAGCATTCTAATGGCAATGTGAATGGAAGGAAAAAGTATAGCAGGAAATGTATATCAGCAAACAGAGATAGCCACAGCCTTGAGACGGTGGTCAAGTAAAACCTACTTAAGAATTTGGGTGAGTTTCACAAGGAGTGGACTGAGTCTGGAGTCGGCACATCAAGAGACACTACGCACAAATGAATCCTACACACAGGGACACAAATGTTGCCCTCCTCATGTGAAGTCACTCTTGAATCAACGTTAGAAGTGTGTTCCCTGAGCTGAGGGGGGGAAATAAAGAAAGAAATTAACCGGACTGTTGCTTAGAGGTTTAAGGTCGTCTTGAGGTTTGCATTTTATTGGGAAATCAAAATCCCAGAGTCTGGAAGAAAAGTGGTGAGGCACAGAATCCATGTTGCTTGAAGTTCAGCATCAGTTTCCAGAGTCAGTTCATCTACTGGTGTTGGACCATTGTGCTTCAATTCATGCTCCCCTCTGCAGACAAACTTACTGGAAATGCTGATTCCTTTTCCAGCAGGACTGGGAATCTACCCACGCAGCTAAATGTACCAAGACCTCGTTCAGTGACCCTGGTCTTGCTGTTGTTGATTGGCTAACAAACTCAAATTACGTAAGGTCAACATATAATTTGTGGAGCATCATCAAGTGGACAATGAGGGACAGATGAGATAATATGAGGTACTGCCAGGTGAGACTGTTTTTAGTTTGTTAGATGTGAACATCAGTGCATGTGTTTGGCTTTGAAATAAATATTGGACTGTTTTGAAATATACACTCTGCAACATTGATTGAGGTTAGTTGTGTTGGTTCAGAAAAATATCTGATTCTAGGATTCTTTTCTTGTAGACAAATTACATTTCTTATAAAATGCCAATCTCTCATCTGATACACCTGAAACTTACTTTTATATTGTCGTCTATAATTGCTAATGAAATAAAAGAGGTAAATTAGAAATTAATACTGGAAATGTACATAATGCTACATCCATCCATCCATCCATCTATATAATGCTACATAACATTCTGAAATGATTATTGAAATACATTTACTTTTCAACAATATTCTAGATTATTGAGAGGCACTTGTACTCTGTGAAACAATTGTATATTTTGCTCAATTGAGAATGTTCATAAAGAGAAATGAGTCATTCAAAGGGAGAATAATATTCAAAATCAAAGCCGCAGTGAGACTCTCAAATTGTTTTTCTCATCACAGAGCCCTGAGTGTTTTCAGATGTCTGTATTTTCACAAATAGCCATAGTTACCAATATTCAGGCTGACAGAGCACAGACACAATTAATGTAAACAGAACACAGGCCAGTTTAGAAAGAAAAGTAAAAATGGTTGAAATACAGGGAATGCAAACATTCCTCCTGCAGTGTCTTATATAAATTTGAATTATTTTAGTTTTTTTATTTCGTTTTAATCTAAATTTCCTAAGGTCAAGGTCAAATTAGTCCTCAGCAATCTTTACAGGTAGCCACGTTCATCATCCTTCCCTTTCATGTGGGCTCTGAGGTCGACTATCTGTCCATTAACTACTTGTTCAGTCATAAATATTTACATTCTTTGACATCAAAGCATTTTTTGCTTTCTGTGGCTGCATGCTTATTGTAGCCTGATGAAATCTACATTCGTGTATCATACATTTTTGATGTCGTCAGACAGCATTTTCCTTTTATCTCACAATCAAACAAGAGGCCAACGAAGCATGTGTTGACTCAACGTACAGTACAGCGTAAGAGTTCAAACAGTATCAACCTGCTGGCATTCGTCTGTTCGGAGCATGTAACATGCACGTTGTGTGAATGCATGCGTGTGTGTGTGTGTGTGTGTGTGTGTGTGTGTGTGTGTGTGTGTGTGAGAGTGCGTGTGCGTGTGAGTGTGAGTGTGTGTGTGTGTGTGTGTGTGT
>CAEGAF010013735.1:0-29024 GCA_903067075.1 Micropoecilia bifurca
TGTGTGTGTGTGTGTGTGTGTGTGTGTGTGTGTGTGTGTGTGTGTGTGTGTGTGTGTGTGTGTGTGTGTGTGTGATCTTGTACTTGATACATCGTAGGGAACATTTTTCCAACAAATAGTACATTATGAGGACCCCAAGCCTGGGCCCCAAAAGAAGAGCATTTTTTGAGTTGGGTAGATACTAAAATAAAAGTAAGTCAGTACAAGCTCCTAATATAGATTAAAATACAAACTTGTGTGTGTGAACGTGTCACCTGATTGTTCATAGTTATTAGAAGCAGATCAGGGCAACATAGCCTAGACCAGAGGTTCCCAAATTGTGGGCCAAATGGCACGGCGCCCCCCGAGGCGCCCGCCGTACTGAGAGTACGGCGCCGAGGGGCGCCGTGCCATTTCAGGGGGGCTCAGGAAGCAGCCTGGATGAAACAAAACAAATCAAAACAAAACAAAACATGAATTCTGTATGCTCTTGGTTTTTACCTTAGAGTGGCCAACTCTATTATTTCTATGTCAATTTGATACATATTTGTGTCCTCTGTCACTTTTATCAGCAGTTAAAACTGTTTAATCTGTTGTTAACATGGATTAACAACGGACCGCCTTTAAACGCAACATTAGCGCTACGACGCTTGCGCTGGGTTTTCACCTGTGTGGCAGTGAAGGAGACCTGCTGCTGTTGTGCGGAGATACGGAGGTTTGTGTTAGAATCATGGCAGCAAACCAGCAAAACGCAAAGAACTTTTCACAGTTTTTTCCCCAAACCAACTGACTGAGTTGAGTAAAGCTGTTGGATGTAGGTAAAGTTAGCTAAAAGATGACTAGCTAGCTAATGTCAATACAGCACCTTAAACTTAACAATTAGCCTGTAGGCTACCGATGTTGTTGTCTATGTTCAGCTACGTACATTCATTTTGCTCCCAACAAAGTCGATCCACCCCCCCTTCCCCCCGTTCTTAGAGTCACCCCTCCCTTTGCTAACACACGTCATTTAACCAGACAGATATTTGTAATCCATGGGGGGGCACAGAAAATGTTTGTACACCACTGGGGGGGCACAGGAAAAAAAGTTTGGGAACCACTGGCCTAGACTTTTAAAGACCACTGCAGCTCAAATCAGACAGATGCCATGAATATCCAGGCTCAAAAGGCCCAGGGAGAGACAGGTACCAAACTCCTTGGTCCAATGCAGCAACCTCATGTCTCAGTGCAGCCGGACTTCAAGGTCTGGTCAACCCAGTGCTAAGGAGTCTATACTAAATCAAAATAATGCTAGTTTCAAGATCATAGTTTGCCAGATTGAGGAACCATAAGTGATATTCTTATGACATTTTAATAAGCTTCACATGAGACTCATCTAATATAATTCCAGCTTCACATTTTTTGTTTTTCTGATGAGTGACATCTAAAACATGCAGGTGGAGTAGTAAAGATGTTGCAGCATCAGAGCAGATAATTTTTATATTTTGATGTGAGATCAAAGTTTGCTTTTACATTCAGTCACAGCAGTGAACCTCTCAAAATGGATAGCCTCACTTGCATCATTCGGACTTAGTAAAACCCTTTAAAAGTCTGTACCTTACCAAACACCTACTCAGTACTTCAAATCAACTATTCAGTTTTCCTCTTTAGCCCATAAATGGTATTAGGCTCCACACACAAATTATGCAGTGCTTTGCGAATGAAAAATCAGATTATACTGGTTTGATTTAAACATTTTGAGAAAATGCGTTGTATTCTCGTATGTTTTCTAACCAGTTGACAGTCCGTGACGTTGGTTTAGTCCTCCACTCTACAGCTGATTAACTGTGTGCCAACAATCAGCATGCACTGGCAGAGATGCTCTGTCATCCATCCAGCTCTAAAACAAATTGTTCTCCATGAGTGGAATTATTACTGTGACAATGACATTTATAGTCGCTTTAGCGTACGCTTATTTGTGTGCATCTCTGTGAGAGCCTTTGTTTTTTCATTAGTTTGAGCCCCCATGCAGTGTGTATGAAATCAGCTCTTTGTAAAGAAAGTCAACATAGACACTCAGAAGACACTCAGAAAAAGGCATATTTGATACAGAAATAGAATTGATGCTGTACTATTTGATCAAAACACAGAGGCTTAACAAATGAAAGATTGAAATTACATAAGGATGCCAAATTTGTTTTATGTACTTAGGTTTTCTTTGCAGTTATTAATATGTATTATTTTACCATTTAATTACCTCACATTAATGTGATAATATTTAACTTGTAATTTGCCTAATATCTGATATCCTGCTTATTCTGTCAGTTTGATAAACTTCAAAGAAATTAGAAGTTTTTCATTTTTGACTTAATGACTGAAATCATGCTATCCTTCTGGCAGTCAAAATATACCAAACCATAATATTTTCCAAATTCATCAAAATTTCTGCCAATAACTGGACTCCAACGATACCCCAAATGTATATGAGCAAATTGTAAGCAACATTTCCTGTAACTCCAGCAGAGAAACAGAAAGTGAAGTCCTGTAACAATAGGAATTTACCTGTATGCTAAAAATGTAGCTGAGTATATTTAGTATCTAAAGGGAGAGGTTTAAAATGTCTACCTTGGGAGATACTGATCACATTTTACCATCTTCCATTCATCATCTCGAGAGCTGAATCTATTTCCTTTGTCAGACAGACAATAAGTCAAAAGACCTGAAAGAAGTGAATAAATTGGAAGAGACATACATAAAAGATGAGGAAGTTGTTTCAGTGAATTTGAGCAAGTGCTTCGCAGCTAGAGACTAAAAGGTCTTCCTGAATAAACAGTGAGAAAATGGTGGCAACGTGATTTGATCTGATAAAGAGATGATGAGAGATGTGGCTTTGAGGAGACTGGAGTGGAAAGAAAGGATATAAACAGATACAAGTTCAGTTAAGACAGCATTTATGTGTAAAAAATATGTGTATGTGTCTAGACCTTTTTTCCTATCTGTGCGTTCCCACCGTTCATTTATGCATATTACATGCATAACCTGCTGTTCAACTACTGCAGTTGTGGTAAAGTGCTGACATGTAGAAGTAACTTCATTTCTCCACACAGATATGTTTATAATGAAAACTTGTTGACATCTAATTATCATTCCTGGTCTTCAATATGTTCTAGTTGTCTATTTTATTTTAAACCTCCTCTCTTTTTATTATTTTCCTCATTAACAATGATTTTCTATTAACATCATGGCTAAAAGATAAAAAAAATATTCTCAGAGTTTTTCCTCTTTACTCTGTTGACTAATTCATAACTGATATTCAGCTGGTGTTTTGGAAAAAAATCATACATGTCATCAATATATATCTGAAAAACTCACTACAAAACGTCCTCCTGACACAGCCATGGCATTTCAGAGTGATTTTGCAGTTTGTTATGCTCAGCATCCAGATGTCAACAAAGTTGACCACAGACATCTAACTGCAGACCTCTGGATTTCACAAAGTTAACTGAAAAGGATAGTTAAAGTGATTTCAAAACAGAGTGGAATTTTGGTTCCATGTTTTTGGAAACTTCCCATAAGCCATACTTCTGGGACAGGAGTCGTACAAATACAAGACATTTTATATCAAGGCCAATGTGACTTCCTGTGGTTCGTAGGATCCTTAAGGACCTTTAATTGATGGATTGATTGACTGCTTGACTAACTCTGCTAGCTCAAATTAATTATTTGACAACATAAGAACTGATATTTGAGTTACCAATACCGATCACATTATCTATGTGTTGAACCCTCAGTTTAATTTTCTTCAGAAATGTCTGATATCCTCACTTTCCTTCTACTTTGTACCTCACAATGCAGCCAGACAGCCATCTGCTCTTCATCCAGTCCCATGCTAACCTTTGATCCTGGGATGGGTTTCTGTCTGCTGAATACTTCACAGACTGCACTTTGGCTGACAGGAGGTCACCCTGCACAGAACGACATGAAAGCAGGACTCTGTTTCTGGGATCATTATGCATCTCCACTGTTGAGGAAAGGGGCAAATTCATATTCAGTCAGGTGTTTTAGTTTGTACATACAGGTGTCCCTGTATGTCCAAGTCTTCTGATCGCTGGCTGTGGCTTAAACAGAGACGGTGCTATGAAAGACTTTAATTAACGAGTCCAATATGTTTTAGCTTTAAAGGTTTTAGCTTTGCAGAAAGAGTTAAGTCAAGTTAATTTCATTCCATCTCTCATTTTTAGTCAGAGAAGGTGGTCCACTATCATTATGTGTTGAAATAAATTTACTTTTGGGACAATTAGAAGCTTTTTGCGTTAGTAAAAAAAAAACACATCAATGAAATGGTTGGAAAATAAATACTTTTTTGTACTTGATGTGAAGCTTTATTTGTTACAGCTCAGGTGATCCAGGTGATCCTTGACTCGGGATAAAAGCCCATCTGAAACTGAAAACCTAAAAAATGACGGCGTAATTAGCATTTTAATGTATTTAAGCTCTTTACTAGATCACTTTTTAATATATGTATATTATGTACCTTTTATCGATGTTTCCAGTTGTACGATTTTTAATGCTGGGTGGATGTGAATTAATGTGCGAGCAACAGACAACCTTACTTTCCCTATGGGATTAATAAAGCTTTACCTAGCCTAACCTAAAATATGATGTGAACTGAAGGATTGCTTACAAACATTATGACATATAGATTGATATTTTATCTTGAAATGTTGTTTAATAGTAATTAAACAATATTTAATCTGGTTTTTTGACACAGTTAAAGATTTATTGATATAAAAAATGCTCACCAATATGCTACATGAAATGCATATCACTAAATTGTTGTTATTAGTAGATTCTATGATTCTTAATTGCTAACTGTTGTTAGATATAATGGGGCTTTTTCATGTAAAGCGCCTCATCACTGGACAGGCTGTAAGCCATTAAAGTTTTACTTATGTCTCCTCTGTGCATGCTGCTGACAAAGAGGCATTTGTCACAAACAAAATGAAGGACAGTTTATCAGCAGGCCCGGTTTTAATGCCTTAGATAACGTCTTGACCCTGACACCACAAACACGAGCCCAGACAGGATTTCAGGGCTCATGGAATGACCCCACCACCAAACACGCGCTGATAAAGATTACAATCTGTCAGATGTTGGAGCAACAAAGACACACAGCCTGATCTCACATGGTGCTGTGTTTCTATAAGAACAACAAACACAGCTGGGTGATGATTTAAAATGTTTTTCTTATTTATTTTTTTTAGAAAAAGGACAAACAATTGACTTGCAGCACTTTAATGCTGGTTTCTAAAGCCTAACACTTAATCGTGAAACATATTTTCAGGAATTGTGAGCAACTTGGAAGCTTTTTATATAGTGTGAATAAAGAGAAACCTTATACAGTCTTTGAATTGCATGCATTTTTGTGTGGTCTTCTTATTTATGTTTATTTTATCCATTATTCTTGTTCTCATTCTTAAGTGTTATGAATGGTTCCTGTGTTGTCTGACTGAGAGACTGCAGATGCAAATTAGTTTAATTCTGTTATCAAAGTGTAACATTTTACCTTAACACTCTCCCTGCTTAAATAATGTAGAGGATGAGAACACATGCAGTGATGAAAGGGGATGAAGTGGTTAGCACTGCTGGACACTCAAGAAGGTTCTAGCTCTCCAACACAGGGTCTTTCTGCCTGGATTTAATGTTATCACATTGCATGTGTGGGTTCTCCGCTGTTGACCCTGGCTTTCCTGCTACAATACTGCTGGTTGGGATAATTGGCTTCTCTAAATTGCCCTTAGGGATGAATGTGTGCTTGCATGGTTATTTGTCCAGTTTGTTTCAGTGTAACTGTGTCTGTCTGGTGACTTACCCAAGATTTCCCATGAATCTTGTTCAGTCACGGCTTAAGTTAGGCTATGATTGACAAGGAATAATCAGATATAGAAAATAATGCGTTACCGGCGACTCCCAATTTATTATTGACACTAAGTGTTTGTGTCTTTTGCGTTATTTTCTGCTGGATAGTAATTTTTTAAATTGATGGATATTGTCAAGGTTTAAGAAGAAAATGTGATTGAGTAGAAAGGATTGGATCTGACAGTATGATGCAAGGCATCAACAATGGAGCTGTTAGTTTAAGTTTTGAGAAAAAGGTAATTAAGGCAATTAATATATTTTAGGTTTAAGTGATGATTGACATTATTGGAAAGCATTTGTAAATTCTGCCACCAAACAAAAGTTTTTTATTGTGCTTATTGCCTGCAGTTTTGGTGTGTGTTGATTTCTTTTTCTTTCTTTCCTGTCATAGTTTGTTGATATCTGGTATTTTGCACCTTAAGCACCTGGTCACACTGTGGACTGAATTAAACTTTGATTAGACTCGTACTGGGAACATAAACAACACAGATGATTGCTCTGCCCAAGCTTTTCCCTGAGACTCCCCCCTCATCACTGTGCCTGAGTGTGGATAAAATCTGCTGCTGTGATCAAATAAGGTAATTCCAACTGTGTTGGTCTCTTGGCCGTGTTGTCATGGGAGGCTTCAGAAGGGCTGTGTTTCAAGAAAAAGATTTGTTGATGAGATGTCTGAGAAAACATTTTAGTAGACGAAGGAAATACCTTTCACTGTTTGCTTGCTGTCAATTACATTGTGTTTTTGTCAGACATAAAATGATTGAGTTTTTACAGAGTGTTCATTGTAAATATACAGCAAGTTTGATTTGTTTTTTTTTTTTTTAACTTTCACACCAGTTCATTTATGTAACTGCACAGTTTGTATATTCATATGTACCTGTGTCTACTTGCCATTAAATATTAACTGAGTCATTTTTTACATTAAATTAAATAGATTACTTAGATCCATTAATTTTCTTTTGTTGTTTGGCAGTAACTTTTGACGTTCTGTCGCTAAAAAGATTCACAGATGCACATTCACTTTGCCAGAGGGTATTCATCTGCTTGGCATACAGTTTCCACCCCTTTCCCAACTGACTGCCATTAATAGCCTTTAGTCGTGGCCAAGGACAGGCAGCAGCCAGTCACAGCAGGAGGTCTCAGAATGCAAACGGTGGGGCAGGGGGGCAAGAGGTGTAATCTGTCCCAAAGGTGAAGCAGGACTCGCATAGTGGCTTTAAAATGATAGTCTGATTTATGAATTTCTCTGAAGCATAATCACTCACTGCTTAGAATTCCTAAATTTTGTACTTCTTTCTGACAATTATAGTAGCATTGATAAATAAAAAAAAAGGTTAATGGACTGCACAGTGGCACAGTTGGTAGAGCTGTTGCCTTGCATCAAGAAGGTTCTGGGTTCAATTCCTAGAACTTTCTGCATGGAGTTTGCATGTTCTCCCTGTGCATGCGTGGGTTTTCTCCAGGTACTCCGGTTTCCTCCCACAGTCCAAAAACATGACTGTCAGGTTAATTGGCCCTAGGTGTGTGTGTGTGTGTGTGTGTGTGTGTGTGTGTGTGTGTGTGTGTGTGTGTGTGTGTGTGTGTGTGTGTGTGCATGATTGTTTGTCCTGTCTGTCTCTGTGTTGCAACTGGCGACCTGTCCAGGGTGACCCTGCCCATCACCTGATACGTTAGCTGGAGAGGCACCAGCAACCCTCCTGACCCCACCAAGGGACAAGGGTGTAAAGGAAATTGATGGATGGGTTAATTATGTACACATTTAATAATTTTTATATCAATAAATATATTTACTTATTTATTGATACTGTTGCTTTTTTGAAATGTGAAGGTATTTGATCTGGTTCATTCTTAAGGCTAATCCTTAAGAATTGGCTTTCATTTCAAGAAGTAGAGTTGATTTGATATTTGGAAGTAATAACCTGTGACTGAGTTACTGGCTGTAATCTCATCTGGCTTGTGTTAAATGTACAGTTAAGAATGTGCCACTAGATCACTCGATGAAAATGATATATTCAGAGTCATTAATAAACTTTGTTTCTGTAAACCATGGATGTACATAGTGCTGCCCGACGGCCATTTGTGGCCTCTGAACAGATTTAACTAAAGTCTTAATAAATGATTACCTAATCATTTTATTTTGTCTTTTTGAAACTATTTCATGTCATTATATTTCTATGCTTACATGCTACTGTGCAGATGTTGCAGTGTTCACTGCACATCAGTTAAGAGCAGAGTGATCCTCTGAGATGCCGTTTTCACATTCTTTTGCTCTGTTCCATTACGCTTCGTTGTGGGAAGTTTTGCCAGTTGTAAATGCTTTAAAAGTGGTGATTTAAAATAACACAAATCTGTGGTCAGTTCTTTTGTGGAAGCTTTGATTGGTTTGCTTGTTGTTTTAGTAAAATACTGTTTGTTCGATGTCTTCTTTTTTATTTAGCTTGATGCAACAAGCCTGAAAACGTTGGTCTGTGATTGAGTTTTATTTTCTTAAAACAGTGTTGAAGTTTTTCTCTACATACACCTTGGATAAAGAAAAGTCCAGCATATTTGGCAAAAGGAGGTTTTTGTGGACAACCCATTCAGGGTAATGCATTTTGTGGTCTGAACTGACCCTTTGAGCTTTGATTTGTATTCACAACCCTGCCACATCTGAAGCATCTTTGAAGCCTCCCTGTGTTTCAAAGTTAGGTCTTGTAACCATTGCATCACTGTAGCAGCAGCTGTGACTGATAGTACTATGGTTTGTTCTGCAACTTCTAATTGAGGGACCACATGTGCTTTGGTCACCTCACTTTCTTTTAATGTCTGTGATCACTCAAAAATGATTTTTCAGTTGTTGTTTTTTCATATTTAAAAGCTTGCAAGTAGCTGTTATGTTTAAAATTAGTTTTATTTAATTACTTGGAGTTTACACGTCCAGTGTAAGTTTTGCTGATTCAATCTGTTTGAAACTATTTTTAGTAGAATTGAGACTTACCGCTAATTGTTAGCAGAATTCACCCTGTCAAAATAAGAGAGTTTCTGGACCCTGTTCTGGTAGGGTCTGTCTCAAATTAAGCCCTGACGTAAAGCAATTAGTAGAATTATGTGTGAGAACAACTTCTGCAATTAACAGGAAACACATTTGTGGTCAAACTAAATAAATTGGTGCATGAAAAATGAAGCCAAGGGAAAAAAACATACTCCTCTGTCATGGTTTTTCAAATTTTCTTTTCTCTTCGTTTTCAGCTGTAAAATTGCTCATTCTCTCCATATGTGTGGGATAATTTATGTTCGTAAAAAGGTTTTGAGAGCAGAGAGTGACTCTGAAATGCTTGAACCAGTTCTAAACCAGAAAGGGACGTTTTGCTCTGCTGTCAGTTGGTTCTATTGGAGCCAAGTCTGACAAACCCTCAGTTTGAAAAGAAGCTCTCAGAGGTTTTCCCTGCTCACTGGAAGCTGAGGCATTGCTCAAGCTTAATTAGCACAAAACAGTCATAAATCAAATGATCTCAGAAGAGATAAAGTAGGCATGCTGAGGATCTGGTGTGATGGTAGTGGAGCCACTAGAAATACACAAAGAAACACTTCCCTTTTCTTCTTCTTTCAGGAGAGAGACCAGCAGTAGAGCAAAGCAGAAAACGGAGCTCCGGGAGTCATTAGCAGCAGACTTTAAAATACCGGTGACTTTGGTTGAAGTTTTGCACCATTTCATTGTTCAACAATGAACACTGATGCTTGACTAGGAGCATTTTTTTTAAATGATAAATGATTATTCAGTCTAATTCATCTGCTTGTTGCTGTAAATTGCTGTAAGTAAGTCATTTACATTACCTAAAACAATATACGTACATCAAATTCCTAAATCAGACCAAGCTCTTTTAGCAACTAAGCACAACCATATAGAGAATGTCCTATACTGCAGTTAAATCCAGTCATTGTATTTATACAGTTTATGTAACATACCTCAAATATTTTGCAGACTTTTATTTTATTTATCAGACTTATTTTATTTTATGGTTTTGTTCTTCCACTGCAAGGTTATGTGTTTCCTGCCACATAATGTTTTCAGATGACTCCCAAACGCTAAGAGGGACGATATATATTTGATATGGTATTTACTTATAAACTGTAAGTATTACATTTCATGGTTATTTATTACCTGTCTGATAAAGACCCGAATAGAAAATGCCACAAGTTGGACGGTGTCTTCTATTTCAGAAAGATGCAGACTCCTTTTTTTTTTTGTCTGGTCAGTTTCTGGTCTGATGGTACCTTATGGTACCTTCATCAACAGCTGGACAACATTGAGACTTTTTTTTGTACTCACCCGGAATTTTTTCCCTTTTATTACGCGCATAATTCAGTTTGACCGAATTGACCTAAATTAAAAATGTCGATCTCTTAATTGTATTTTTACAGTCGCGCTCACGCAGCCGTCACTATGGCACCGTTTCACTTCAAACGCAGATGTGGAGAAGAGGGAATCCCCTCGCCTCCCCTCCCCCCACAAACGCGCCGAGACGGTCGCTGTGTCGGTTCGCTCTTCAGCAGGGGTCGCTGCTCTCCGTGTGAACGCAGCAGTCAAAGCGGTGCTCGGCTTTTTCATCAGCTCTCCTGTAGATTGGATTCCTTCCTCCGCTCGGCTTCACCTGCAGCGCTTCTCTCTTCTGGAAAACTTGCAGCTGGAGACGGAGCTTCGTCTGGAAGAGCGCGGAGCAACTGCGCCTGAGGAACCGGATACCATGCGTTACTTCTGGATACCCACGGCTTGGATCACCGGGATCGCTTTCCTCTTTGGATTCCAAGGCAAGGGATCGTTTCCTTATTTTCTCTTTAAATGATGCGATGGGTGAGAGTTTCTTTTTGTCGCCCCCCCGTTTTAAAGAAACGTGGAAATAAGTTTGGATAAAAACCAATAAAAACGCATACAGTGGATGTTTGAATGTGTCTGACTGGAGCTCTGAAGGTATGTGGAGTTTGTGTCTTCTCTAAAAAACCACCTGACAAGGCAGAGAAGTGAAAGCCCCAGACTTCACCCTCTGTAACAGAAGCGCTGTGTTCAGTGTGAATGAAGTTGCTGATGATTGTAGCAGATGAGCTGACAGCACGTCTCTGTGTACAGTAGGAGTGTGTGACTGCAGGCTGATGGTGCAGCTGACTTACCTCGGCAGAGTTGGAGAGTTAAAAGATGGGATGATGGCTCCAGCTTTAGACTTAACCTATGGAAATAAAAATCTAGATCTGTTGAAACTCTTAACTCATCCTTTCTACCTTTTAAATGGCATCTTCCATTGTGCTAGATCACTTTGATCCTCAGGACTCACTTTGGCACAGTTCTCATGTTGGCAGGTAGCCCATAAATGCAGTGTGTGTTCCAGGTGGATGTGATTCATGAGGCTGTTTGAAGATGGCAATAAGTTGCACAGGAAGAAAGCTTGTGTTGCCCAGGGAAACATGGTGGAGATAGGAAATGGGATTTCATGATATAATTTCTCCTGCCTACCTTTGTGATTATATATCAACACAAGCATTTTTATTGATTTTAAGAGAGGGAATTGACTCTGAAAGGAGATGTGATTGTTTTATATGACCTGCTCAATATCAGCTTTGAAAACACTTTTGAATGCTTGAGACTGAAGGAAGAAGTGAGCATGACGAGCCTTCCTCTGTTATGTCTAAGTCAAGTCAGACATGCTGAGGTTTCAGATAGAAGTGTTGCTCATAAGAACAGGGGCAGATCTTCACATCTGAATGATGCGCTGCCTTTTAAAGTAGTGGCTAATTCAGGTTACAGTCCTTGTATTGGCCACAAAACTTTGTTTTAAAAATATTGGAGAAGTAAGGAAAGTCGGTGCCTTCACTTATGCCTTCAATGCTCTTTATATCCCTGCTGTTTTTTTGCAGTATTCAGGATATCCTCATGTTCATGCATTTCATGGATTAATACTGTTCTGCCCCATAACTCAGCTAAGCTACATAAGAAAATGGACAGATTATTTGTTATTGTGCAGAAACATCCTCATGTGACAAGATTGAAAACCCAGGTGCCAATTAAATCCACCTTTAATACTTAAATGTATTTTTAAGCCCATTTGTTTAAAAATCAGGCAGATGAAACTAAACGGTCAGAGGTAAATAATCCATACTTAAGAGTTCTGTCACTATCTGTTCTATGTCTTCGTTGATCAATTGTTGGCTTTTATTGTAGCCTTCTTCTCTCATTAGTTCACATACAAATCCCACCCCGCTCTGCTGAGTTGTGAAAATCTGATTGACCCTAGCTTTCTTTCTTTTTTTTTTTTTGGCTTCATTTTGTCACTGCATTTATTGATTTTTTCAGACTAAGATAGTTACTTTTCTTTTCAAAACAACTAGCAATAAGTTACAGGAACGTATAGGATACAGGTTCCCGTAACTTATAAGGAACAGGTCTGAAACAAACTGTGTGCTACACTGAAGCGAGAGATTAATTTGATGTATTAAAGAATGATGTCATCATTGCTGATGCCATTGTTACCATAGGAACTGAACATTGTAATGGTGCATTCACACCAAATACGTTTTGAGCATCAGGCGAGTCTGGTTTACATCCAAAGTCTATGTGGAGCGTCCAACGCTGCGCTAGACGCTCTAAAGGCGCCGCAACGGCCCTCGTCACGCCTCCACATAGACTTTGAATGTAAACCAGATGCGCCTGATGGTCAAAACACATTTGGTGAACTCACCATTATGTCCAGTGTCATATCAGGTCCATCATATTAGGACCAAAACCTGGTCCTAATATAATGGATTCATTGCTTGGGTCAGGGGAAACGTTTAGAGGTAAATTGCGAATTAAGTTTTAGTTAATGTTAGGGTTAGGCAAAGTCGCAGCAACTAAAATGAGGTGAAATCAATGCAAAGGTCTAATATGGGTCAAAATAGTTTTTACAAACCTGTATAGAATTTTGTTTTCTAAACCATTCTATAAATAATAATGATAATAATGGTAGGTTGTCTTTCTGCCAGTGGCATAGCTGCAGTACACTAGTAGTCTAATGTTGTTGAATGTGACACATTCAACACATTAGAAACCAATCAGAACCAAAAGTTTGCCTTTTGGTTCTGATTGGTTGTTTCTGGACAGCAGCAGAGCCTGATGAATTTTCACAGATTCTGTTTCATATTTCTCTGTCATGGATGGATGAATATTTGCTTATGTTAACAAATATTCATCCATCCATCTATTGTCTAACACACTCTTCTTTGCACACACGTTCATACCTTGGGACAATTTAGAAAGATCAATACATCAATTTTTGAGAGATTTTACATGCTTATAAGAAGGTTTTAATAATGTTTCTAATGCTGTTTTTAACTCTGAAACTGATCTTGTTTTTTCTCCATTAATTTTGGAGTCAGTGATTGTATTTGCGTCAAGGCTTGTGTCTGTTTTTATTTCACAAATTTGTGTAAAGCCTTAAATTTACATAAAGCCCAGTGTTGGCAAAACCTGAGTTTGGATTGTGATCTAGGTTAGTCCCACATGGGTGTAGGTCGGTGTAAAGCCCGAGCCGGGATTAGATGGACCTTCATGCTTTGAAGACCCCTTATGCAACCAGTGAAGTTTGGTCGCTTGGAGGTCCATGTTTCTTCAGACCTCCCTGATTGACTGGAGGTCCATCTTTCTTCTGACCTCCCTGGTTGGTTGAAGGTCTGTGTTTCCTCATACCTCCCTGATTGACTGGAGGTGGGGACGACTTATGTTTTTGCATCCACCAGAATAATGTGTAGTTGCGCCACTGCGATGAATAGAGCAAAGGAGGGATCGTAGTACTTTTGTGCGAGAAGTGATGAAGTTGTACTGCTGCAACCAATAGGAAAATTGCCTAAGAACCTTTTGACCATAAAGTGCAGTAGTGAGAAGCTTTTAAGCAAAATGGACAAGTAAAGGAATTCTGCAAAAATGTCAAAATTCTCACTGAAACGTAAAGATAGAACCGTAAGTAACTTTTAAAGACGGTTTATCAGCAAAAAAAGTTGATTTGGGTTGAGTTTTTGCCAGACAAGACATTAGTGGGTACATAACATTTTTGGAAGTAGCAAAGCTCTTTCAATCAAGCATTTGTTTCATTTGTAAAAAAATAAATGAATAAAACAAAACAAAGTAGAAACTCTCAATTTTCTCTTGAAAGCTCGCTTTCCCTTATAATTTTACCCATTGTTATAAACATCAAAACTGAGGTTGTGAGGAAAGCTTTACATTTGTGTACCATGTGCTGTATAGTCAGAATGTGGAAGAAGCTTGGATTTGAGCTTTGTCAAAATTCATTTTATATTATATTAATTGAATTAACCTTTTCAAATTTACTACAATTTTTTTCAGCTGAGTGTGTCATTTTTATTAGTTTAAAAATGAAAGCATGCAAGAGATCTTGGCTATGTTGGGGGAAAAAATGCTTATTGTGTGAATAGACTGGTACAAAGGAAGTCCTTCCTCCACAGAAAGATTATCTTCTTTCAATAATACAACTCATTAAATGGATGTTTTAATCTATTATCCTTCCCCTAGTTATAGTTTAAACGTTATATCTTCCCTCTTGGCCCACTAGGCTGTCATCCATTATTCTGCTCAGTATTCTGATGATCCAGCCTTGTTTTTGGACTGTTTGTAAGAGGACCTGCTGCCTCTTATTTGCGTTAAAACATCCTATTCACTGTAACAAATTCTAGCTAGTCTAGAAGATTGATGCTGCACAAATATTAAATAAACCACAATTTGTGAAGAAAAGGCAGAGTTCAGAAGTCTTCATACAAAAGAATGATTACCTCTGTCTGTGTATATCCTGACTTTTCATGCTAACCCTAAGCCATATGAAATCAGGGTGAGAACCTGAGGCATCCATTTTTTTCCTTGGGGAAATATTTATACTTAAACTCATGAAGTAACAGGTAGGATGTATAATGTTTAATTCTTAATGGTTGTTTGCTGAATACCATCTGGTCATCCCTTCTGTGATTCAAAAATATACAATAATATTTTGTACTTTTTGCCGTGCCTTCTGAAGCAAGTATCTCTCCACTGCCAACTTGAACATCTGGAGAATTTAAGTTTTTTTAAACAATGTTTAGTATTGATTTATTTAGTCAATGACTTCATCGGAACATATTTTTCCAATGCTGACTTGGCTGCCTTCGATCATACATCTTTATGGGTTGCCGTATAAGTCTTTATGCTTTCTTTTGTACTTCAGAGTTCAAAACATCAAAGGTGAGACCATGTTATAGGATTAGAGGATTACCACTATTTGCTTCGCTTGAATGTTCCCTTCAAGTCTATGTACAGAGCTGGTATTAGTCCTTCATTCAAACATGTAATCCTGTTTAAAATAATAATAAATCTTTGATACTCTGCCAGTCCGGGTGATTCACATTGTAGTAAACTTGTTCAAATAAATAAAGAGTATTTTGGGTAGACTTTGATTTTAATGTCTTACAACCGGGATTTGAGACAAAGTACAATATTAAGTGCAATAAAAAGTGATTTAATAATATCAATGAAAACAACTGTAATTGTGGAACTACGTGAGATGTTTGGTATTAATGCCAGCAGTAGATGTGGCTTGAAAATGCATTTCAAATTAGACAAGAGACCTTTAAATTGTTCCAGATTCTGAGATTTTATAGTGATCATCAAATCCAGATACAGGAATTAGTTTAAAATGGAGTCCTGATATTTATGAGCTACAAAAAATTTATTAAATTTGAAGTGCTCTACCATATAATAATGGGGAGAGGACAGAGATTTTATCACTGCTCAGTCTGGATAAAGATGACAATAGTTGAGGACGTGTCTCTGGAGAAAAATCTTTCCACTACAGTTTTAGGAGCAAACTTAAAGTACTTTACACTATGCTGTGTAGAATGACACAGGAGATGGAGAAAATGGTTGAGTCACACTGTCTGTAAGCAGAGACATCACAGACAGTGTCACAGATGACTAAAAATGGCTGTACGTCTGCTGTGGCATGGTGTGTGCCAGCTAAGATTTCTTTTAGAGCCTTCAGACATTCCTGCTTACCAGATTGATGCTGTCAGGCAGCCTTGTGATGCCTGCTGTGAAACACACATACACAGATTTTAGCATGAGACAGATGAGAAGTGAAAGCATTACTGTGGAGAGTTCAGGAGGCTTCTACTACAAATATACTGAAATCGTGAAATTGTGGATTTTTTTCATTAATGACAAATCCTTGCTTACCCTCGTAAGATGAAACTGAACTTGAATGAATGGTACAAATTCTAAGAACCTCAACTTACACAGTTTATTAGATTTTTCACTTAGGATTTCCCTGTTATAAGAATGAAAAACTCCCATATCCTAATATACTGACAGTTGTATATTGTTTGTAAAATTGGACATTTCCACACGTGGTTACTGGTTAATCCGACCAGACTTGACCATTTGTGCACTTCTCATGGACCGAGTTCAGTCAGGTTCTTGGATTTGTGTGCTGAAACTGACTTTTCTAATCTCACCAGGTATTTATTTCATATTTGAATTCTGGCCAGGCAACTGTGACACCCACTCAAGTATCTAGTGCTTTTTGGTTACCGAGTCTCTTGAGGCATCCTTCTGAAGTGTGCTGAAATGAACAATTCTGCTTAGAGGGTTGATAATTTCTAAACATTTGAAAACAGAGTTTGGGATGAAATCTGATAATCACATTTAACTTCAGAGCGGTTTTCTTTACCTACTTAAATTGCTGCTGTTCCTGCCAAATGCATGAACAAGTCAGAATTAGCAGCAAATATTGTTTTGACATTATACATAATTTAATAAATAAAACCATTGGCACTTAATAAAGACTGGGCCAAAAACCCATAGAAGCCCCAAATAAAAGCACATTTCTTTATACAGAGAAACTTCACAAGTGGCAGCTCGTAAAGTTTACAAAAACCTCAAAGAAGTCCAACTGAATCAAAGAACTAATATGAAACTGTGTTCAGACTCTGTAATGAAAGTCACAGGAGAACTGTTCACCAAGCTGAACACATAGCTAAAGAGCTAATTAGTCAGGGAGAAGTAACAAACTGACTGTAATTAAAAAAAAGAGCAAACTTAAGAGGATTTGCTCTGGGGCTTCTGATAGAAATAACATTTCTTTAAGATCCAAGGTACATGTTAACTGACTTGGAGAGCAATTATTGGGGAACTACTTAAGCCTTTGTGACTCTGATTACTATTACTACTGAAATAATAACAAACATAACATCACACCCATGAGAATCAGCATATCTGATTCTTATGATTCTTATCAGATATGCTGAACAAAATAGATCTCTGAATTTATCTCTGTTTTAAGCTGAACATAAAAAGGATATATTGTATTTTGCGGGATGTTTAGACATGAGTTTTCTTTGTCTTGGCTTGAACTGGAAGCAGGTAATTAGCTTCGTCTTGTGAATTTCTCCAACACATAACAGATTCAGTATTGATCGGTTCGTGTTTCATGACAGCCCGTTTGTGTTTTTAAGGATTAAAAATAGGGCTGTAGTGATTCATCGAATGATTTGTGTAAGTTGATTATTAAAATTTCTTGAGGCAAATTTAGCTCCATGTGTTCTGGTTGGACAATTTTGTTGTGCAAAACTCTCTTTTCTGCCAATGAGTTTTTGACAAATGCCAAATTCTATTAGCATAACATAGGCTGACCAAACGTCCCCAATTCCTTGGACTTGTCCAGTTTTCACATTTTGGATGAGGCATTTTCTTTGATTGATGATATTGTCTGAGTTTTCGTAGTTTTTCGGGATCAACAGGCCTCTTTAGCTTGACTGGCGCAATGCATCGAATACAACAATCTTTTTCTCAGAGCTGCTACCTAGTGGGTGATTCGGAGCAAACAGTGGTGAAGTGTGTGTTTACAGGTGAAGCAGAGACATGGTCAGATAGATGGAACATAGCAGTAGCTGATGCTTAGCGCAGGTGTACCACACAGAAGAACCAGAAACTAAATTTCATGTCACGTTCTGGTTATTGTTTCTCGGAGTCGTCTGAGTAACAAAGGACTGTTGTCCAGCATGTAAACTGCCAGTGATACTGAAACAGAGAGATGGGAGCCTCTCTGCCATTTCTCTGTTTATCATCGGCATTATCAAACATTTTTATAATGTTTGTCTTTAAATCTCAAAGAAATCTCTGGAGACGCAACTAATTATTGTGATGTGTAAAGATCCCCTAAGATCTTTTGATATCAGGTTATTTTGTTTTCTGTTATAAAATAAGTTGTAGCCATGCAACAGAAGTAGGACATCTAGCAAATGGCTTTTGTATTTAATGAAGTTATTTATTTGAACATCAGATGAGTGTTGTCGCCGTCTGAGCGAAATGAGTTTTTCTAAGAGAACATGCTGTGATTCAATGATATATTATTAGATCCAGTTAATGTAAACACAAACTGTGCATGATTCTGGTTTGGATTGCTTTGTTTATGAGTCTACCATCTGTTTCAGCGTATCGATCAAAAGCACCTGCAGGGGGGCTTTGTGGCATTTTGCCAGGCTCGGCTCTGTAGGCATGGGTCTGTGTGTAATTTCAACACCCACGGGTAAACTGAACTTCATTTAGCTTCCTCTTTACTCAGTCATGCTTTCTCTCTCCATTAAAATCTGTTTCATGGTATTATCTATTAAATTCAAACTGGCAACTCTGTTTACGAATCTCTTCTTCAGCATATGCATATGCTCTGCTCTCCCTTGTACTCCTCTGGTGGAGCCTTATTAATCCTGGCAGCATCTTTCAAACATGGCTTTGATTCATGTAGAACATTCCTGGTGAGCTGCACTACATCATTCAACCTTTTGTTGTTGTTGTAGTTGTAACTGGTCCAATGTTTTGTGACATGTTCTCCAGGAGGGTTGTTTTTTTCTACCTGGGAAATGAACAATCTGAAATACTAAAACACCTTATTGAACAACATGTTAGTCTGTTATGAATGATTAACAGGTAGCTCATTATTTAGAAATGGTTTGGACTGAGACACTAAAGTAGATTCCACTGATTGATGTGCTCTGTTACCCAGCCTGAGAAGAGGATAATAAATGACTGTGAGCTGTGGAGAAGTTGTTGTCTCACATTCATCAATTTACTGAGTTATGTCTGAACTCAACACCTTGTAAACATCAGCTAGGTACTAACTGTGCCTATGCCTCTTAATATGACTGGGAGTTAAGTCAGTCCTGTTCCATGGCACAGTGAATTAGAGCTCAGTAGGTTGATGGTCTCTTGTTGGCAGGTTTTTAAAAAGGCTGTCAGTCTTCCACCAGGTTTTAATCTGTCACTTTCTGCACACTCGATGTTGTCAGTCATCCCTTTCACGCCTTCTCTCATGAGGGCTTAAGGAGTCTTATGCCTGAGTGTGACAGTTTGAAAGCATACAATAATGGTGATATAAGCTGTCAGTGCACAGTTTGATACTTAGCTGTGTACTTTTAAGTCCAAATGTTCACTCTCATGATAGTCTGAAAGCAGGAAATGATTAAAGTCATTACACTAAGAGTGTAATGGTTGTGCTTAACACCTGTGGTGCGCTCCCTCTGTTACACACACACTTCTTTATGTTTGATTTCCCTGGGACTTTCACTGTGGGAATACAGCAGCCAAATTAGCATAACAAATTAATATCCAAATGTTTTACTGCCAACATGGCCTAACGGTAACAAAGCTCTTAACAACTCCTCTTTATAAATACATCCCCCAGTGGGGGCCTTGATACAGCCGTTTGACCACTCAGCACACAGCTAATACACTGAGTAACTTGGGATTTCTATTGTTTGAGGTTGGAGTTTGTCTTTTGGATTTTTTGTTTTCATATTTGACGACTTGGTTAAGCCCCTAATGCCACTTACCAGCTACAGTATATTTGCAGTTAAGTGGTTTGGGGCTATATTTACAATTATAGTCTTTTATTCTTTTTTTTAATATACTTTTTTAAGTTGAACTTGTTGACTTGCTACTCTTATTTTCTCAGTTCTTGATACTTCTTGTAGTCATATTTTTATATTTATCCCCTTTCACTTCCTTTGCAGCCACCATGTTCTTAATTCCTGGTATTATTTTTTGTTGAAGTCTTCTTCTTTACAACCTGCAGTGATTTGCCCAAACATTTGGCAAAAGCCATTTAGTTCAAAAACTTGACAAGGAGCATAACTTCAAATGAGTTTAGGTCCATTAATAATTCTCAATATAATTTCAGGTAAGAAAGCTAGATATAAATTCCTGGTTTGGGGCCTTGAATGAATTTTCAGTGAAATACTCTGCTCTTCTACAAGGTAGGTTATTGTGTCTATGCTGATTTTAGCTTTGCTTTGGTTTTGTTATCAGGAGTTTTATTATTTTTTTTAAAAATTGTTTGACTGAGTTTATGGTTTTTATTTTGAGACACCAAAACCATGATTGATGCAAATTCACTGCATCAATCAGTTTAGTTCCTAACCCATAATTCAAACCTAGGTCTACAACCAGGAACTGTTGAACAACGAAAGATTTATTCGAAAGAAACCTTTAAAGATATCTCTCTAATATCAAACTCATATCTTTGACACAAAATAACTTAGGAGAAAGCATATCTGCTTTTTATATTATGAATATTTTGTTGATTGGCAGACCAGATGCGTAATTTAGTTGTGGTTAGGGCAAACCTTGGCACCATTTTTGCTTTGTTTCCCGTCCTTTGAAATACTGTCCTTTGTCTTCTAATTTGTTACTTTTCATTGGGTTATCAGTCACAGGTTTCAGGGTGACAGAGTCAAAATAATCATATTATTGTCACTGGTTTTATTTTTTATTGACATTTTAGGGAGAAGGCAAATAGACAGACTGACCACTGACTCTAGTGGAGATTTCACATTATATGATACTTTGACCCCTCAAAGCACACTTGCACAGATGTTTAGGTGGACTGTTTAACTTGATGCCTTCTTTCAGCATTGTTCTACATTTATGCGTTTGTTTGTTGTACAGCAGATTTGCCTTCAGTATATCAATCAGAACATTGTTCAATAAATGGAGTGAACAGCTGAAGAAAAACATCTGTGAAAATGTCTCCAATCGAGTTCAGGAAGGCAATTTGAACTGTGCTGCTGCTTCACACTGGATCTGCTTCACACTCCAAAGAACATATCAAATATACCCTTCTAATCTGGGTGGTTTATTTGAATTGCAAAATGCCCTGCTTCATTCAGCATATCAATGATGGTGCAGTTGCTGCCGCTGCTGCTTCCGATTGCTTACTTCTATTCAGCATCCACTTTGTTTGAGCTTTGTTGTCAACATGTTGCCCCCTGTAAACATGACTTGTCTGAAGTAGTTGGTTATGGGATAATTCTTTATTGTCAAATACCATTGGAAATACTAATGTGTAACACAATATCAAAATGCAAAATTACTATAAAAAGTGTGTAAAATGAAGCCGTTTAATCACAAATAATATATTTGGTTTGTCTTTTGCTTCAGTTTTATTGTTTGTAACATTAACCTCTTTAATTGTTTTCTATAAAACTGATTAATTATTTTTGCTTTGAGCAAACTGACCATTACATGACATTTCTGATTAATTTAAGAAATGTGGGTTCATTAGGCAGGGATAAAATGAACTAGTTTCATACACTGAAAGCAGTCTTTCTAAAGCTGTTCTTGTGTAAAGGCATGTAAGTATAGGTATGAAACCTAAACAAACAACAAAAAAAACAAGAATGCATAAAACAGGACAACCCAATAATTTAATAAAATAAAATAAAATATTACTTCTGTCTTGAATTATAACTGGGGAGTCTGTTATAGTTTACATTAGAAGTAGTTGCAAATCAAAAAAATGTACAGAATAATTATTTGCTTATGAAATCATCACTAAACAAAGAAGCACTAGGATTAATATTTTGCATCAATAGACATTTTCTGTTGGGTTGCCGTTTAGGTGTTTCTACCTGATTCTACATCCAGTGTCAGTTATTCTCCTGTCTGATGCTTTGGCCCAATTGCAAATCCAACCAGGGCTATTACTGCCTAACATTTCATTAGACGATATTGATTAGTCAAGTACAGCATCACCTGATCAGATCTGCCAGCTCTTTAATGTGGTGTTAGCCAGGTTAGAAAGAGGAATTGCCACAAGATAGGAGTTCACATTAACAGCTGGGAGTGGGAGAACAACTAACAGCTTAATGAGAAATACATTAACAGTCCCATGTTGTGCCTGACTCACCGGCCACTTGCAGTAGCCTCAGGGTGTCATTGCTTCAATATTATGGAATAAAAATGTTTGAACTTTGAAGCTTATAATTTTCCATTTTCTTACCCAGCAGAGGGCTTGGAAAACACTCTGACTTCATTAATTCATCCCCATATCTACCTATTTTCTAGTCAAGTATATACTATGGGTGTTATTTTACTTTGACTAAAATACAAAATGTATTAGTATTTAATGCTGGTTGGGCAACAAAAATGCAAAAATAATGTCCAACCCAAAATTATACACATGCCCATCATGAAGGCTGCATCTTTAGACTAGATTTATGGAAGCATGGCATTGATTAAAAAGTGCTAGTTGAGGTTATTTGATAAGTAAGCCATAAAAAAATGGTACCTTGCTGAGCTCAGCTTTCAGAATAAAGGTCTTTTGTGTTTAGATTTTTCTTTTTGTCTTTACTTCGTTTCTTTCTTTATGTCTTCTTTCCTTCCATCTTGTGCAGTTCAGTAGAGAAGAATATTTATAGCGGATACAAAGTAAACAAAAAAAAATCTTATGAAACAAGTCACATTATTTTTTCTTTATCTGTATTAAATGCACAGCTAAAGCGTATTTATTGGACATTAACAAGTTAGCAAATAAGTGTACATACATTGTTTTTGTTTCATAATAAAGTTTGCACTATCCATTAATTTGTCTATTGTTACTCAGATGGTGAAGTTTTGCCTAGCAGATGCACCAAGGACAAATAACTTCCACATATGGTGTGCCTGCTCTACAGCTGAGTTTCTTGGTATTCCCTTCCAGAATTTAAATTATAATATATTTCATGTACTTAAAAAAAACATGCATCTTTTTCCAGGTCAGAACTGAGATCTCCTGTGACTAATGCATATGCATACTATCTCTAATGCCATGCGCCACAATTTTCTTTTGTCTGTCATGAAGGTTCAGGTGAAAATATCCTTACACCTTTTGTCTTTATTTTTATGGCAATTCAGTAAAGAACGTGTTTTATCCTCCAAAATCTTTTTTGTAGTTTGTGTAACAAATGTGTTATTTAGTGTAAAAAAGTGGTTGTTCTGGTCCAACAGGGACCAATTTCTCAGTAATCAATAGCAATCACTGATACTGTGCCTCAAGTGCAAATTGAAATTGAAAATAAAAACTTGACATATTTTCAGCAATAGCTGGAGGTCAAAGGACTGTATATTAAATGAATGTGTCACAGCTGCTCTTTGTAGCACACAGCCGTGTGCTGCATGTAACATATAGCTTATTTAAATAATTTATTTCTGATCTATTTGCCACTACATTTCATAGATAATAAAAATCATTGCATTTTTTATTTTTATTTTGACTGAGATTTTACATGTGCTAAAACTTGGGAGCAGGATAATACAGGAAAGTGACAATATATTTAGCATCCAGTTTTTCAATTGTCATTACAGAAATTATTATTATTATTATTATTATTATTATTATTATTATTATTATTATTATTATTATTATTATATTAAGTATTTTTTTCCCTCTGTCCTCATTTCAGTATGAATCATCTTGATGCAAATTGTCAATTCTTCCCTTCTTGGCAAAAAATAGTTAAAATTAGCATTTTATATTGCTCATCTATGCATAGGTGGACAGTGGTGTGAAATAATGTGTTTCATATATAATTCCAAGCTGACAAAGACTCAATAATTTGGTCAAATTCCAACTTTGTTGATTTTTACATGTCAAATGTCAAGTTTTAAATGTCTTCTGTTAGTTCATTGAAGCAGCTACAATTACTATCAGTTATCTGCAGACAGAAGAAAGTTAGTAAAACAGAACAGTGTTTAGGCACCTATATGCACCTACAGGTGTCTATCTCCAGGGGGAGATGGATACACACACACACACACACACACACACACACACACACACACACACACACCACATGAACCACAAGCCGTCATGCAGATGCTGGTGGTGAAGAAGGTTTATAGAAAGCTGTTGTAACCTGAACATAGATCTAGAGAGCTATAAAGACTTAAGTGAAGGAGGAACGTGGAGGAAATGTGGATGATGAGAACTGCAGGTCTACTTACTGCTGCTGATGAAACCAGAGTCTGGTGGGAAAGGCTGTCCAAGCCTCTGAACAGCTCATACAGGTTTTTCTTCATGGTGGTGATGTGAGGATGGTCTCTTAAAGTCCTCTTCTCTCCACCTGGCTCTAACAGAAGGAACGATCGACAGATTGAAGCGTCGGACCGTAGACAGGTAGAGGAGCAAGGTGGGCTGCTTGTCTGGGATTGAAGGGGAAGTGGGAGCTGATCCACTCAGATGACTGGTAACCAGGGAGAGGATTAGTGATGACAAGTGTTCAACATGAAATATTCACTATCATATAACACTTGACCACATGTCCTCTATTAACTGGTGTCAATCTGCAAACAGGAGAAGTCTCATACAATTTTAAATTGTTGAAACTCCTCTGAACACAGTGGCAGGTAACATTTCTGGTGAAATACTTTACAACCAAACTGAATATGTAAAGGTTTTCAGCTAGCTGAACAGCCAAACTGTCTTCCTGTGAAACATAGTACAGAGATGCAGAACTGAGAGGCCATGGGACCCTGCAGCAGTCTGTGTGTGTGACCTCTGGTTAGCTCAATGTTTTGACCTTGAGACCTGGTGTAGAGAGGTGAGGAGAGGCAGAGGATGTGTGTTCCCAGTGTGCCACCTTACCGGAGCATTGGGATTCCTGCTTGACAGGCCGAGAGAAAAAACACCTGCTCAGGTGTCGGCGTGCATCAAGGTATTAGCTGTGAAATGAAAGGTCAGGTGGGAAAAAAGTTACCTTCAGCACACAAAAGGCAGCAGCTCTTGTCACAAATTAATCTTGGAATCATTATCATGCATCTGTATGTGAATAACTCTGAGGCGTGGAAATATTTCTGGATTAAATCAGCACAGAGAGCTGCTTTTCCACATGAGAGAAGTGGGAGGAAAAAAACAGGGCTGCTGACTTCACCCCACCGGCAGGAAAGATTAGAATATATGTGTGCATTTATATTACCTCCTTTAGTGTCAACTAAATTATTCATGGCATCCAGATCTGTTCAGTTTCAATGTGTCTCCTGCTGCAGGTCATACATCTAACAGGGGGTTTCCCTGCATTCATTTCATTTTAATAAAGATCTCTTCACCTGTAGCTGCTGAACCTGCCAGGCTCACATTAACATGTTGCTTTACAGTGTTTGCCATTGTTTTGCAGAATCAGAAGGTGATGTGCTGCTGAGTATGGAGAGATTTTCAATTACCAGAAGTAAACTTGATGATGTCAAGTGTCAGAGCAGGATTTATGCTGCGTGTGGAAAGTTTTTATTTGTGAAGGTGTAGAGTCAGTTCAGTTACAGTTTGCTCTCAGCAACTTCATGCAGTTTGGGGTTTTATTTTAGTGTTTAGGAAGTCAATGACTGTGCTATTAAAATGTGGGCTGCTGGTTGTTTTTCATATTCAGTATTGCCTTCAGTAGGTTTGATATCTGGTTCCATTACTAGTCGTTTTTGTTGACCTATCACACAAATGTTTTGTGGTGCTACCTGTGAAATGCCAGAAAGTGCCCAGTTTGTGTGGGTGTGTATCTGTGCATGTGCGCCATATATATGTGTGTGTGTGTGTGTGTGTGTGTGTGTGTGTGTGTGTGTATGTGTGTGTGTGTCTGCAGTGCACCCTACCTACTCTGAGCCTCTCTTTAGTCCTCAGTTAGCTATGAATCAAACCTTGTGTTGGACTGGACCCAGACTCATGCTAATGGCTGACCAGCCTGCAGCTGAATGAAGCAGAAAAGTGCCATGCACGGCTCCAGCTGCAGGTTCCCTGCTCAGCAGCTCTGCTTGTCTCCTCTCTCACTCCCTGGACTCTCACCTGATTGTTACACAGTATTAGATCTTCTGCTGACTAAAACATCACAGATCTCACTTCTTCCCTCAAGTTTCTCATTAACTGTCCACCTGAAACCTCTTGTGTTTCTCAGCCCTCTGTACCTGAGAAAGAATTTCTTTGATTTGTTGTTTAATATACCAAGACATATTCTTAAAAATAAGTTAGCTACTTAAAATAAAGACACAAATATTTTAAATGTCCCTGAGAGAAGAATTTGACCATAGATAAACCCACAGAAATTCATTAGTGTTTCTGCAGGAAACACAGAGACTGTTGTTGCTTCACAGAAATCTAATAATGTGCTGTGTGTTCTTGATGCGCTGTGTAACATGTCCCTGTATCAGAGCAGCAGCTCTGATGAAACATTGAAAAGGGAGAGGAAGCTACTGGTTCCTGGTGCTGACAGAATCCTTAGACTTAGAAATGGAAACATTCACCACAAATTGTGCAGAGTTAAATCAACACTATGCCGAGTCCATCTTGTCCTTATCAGAATTGGTGTTAATTTAACTCTTTTCAGAGTTATTTCAACAAGAAATTAAGTTATCTTAACACTTGAAAAAGTTAGAACTACTCCAACTATTTTTGAAATAACTCTGTAAGAGTTAAATTAACACCAATTCTGATAAGGACCACATAAACTCGACATAGTGATGATTTAACTCTGCACAATTTGTTGTGTTTAATGGTCCTGAGGATGCCTTCTCTTTCAAGCAGCAAACAGTAAAAGGATTTTACGCAGTCAGTGGTCAGATTTAAGCTTGTGTAAGATTTTAGAAGACTTAGATATTACAGTCTATCTCTTTAGTTTAGACCTTGTTGGTAGTGTCATTGTGTTTTCCTGTCTGGAAAACAGTCATCAGGTCTGGAAAACAAAGTATTTAGTGATAAGAAGATTTGATGTTGTTGTAGCATCTTCTGGTTAAGTAGGAGAAATTGACTGAATACTAAAGTTTCATTGGATTCCTATAGAATCCAACAAGTGTTTTCTTTCAACTTTTCTCTGAAGTGTTTCAATCTATTTTAAAGAACCCAGAGGGAACCACAGCCTAGCTTTTCTTCCTTTAAATAGTCATGGAAAAAGCCAGAAGAAGCATTTTAGTCTCAGAAATGAAAATAAAGCAGAAGGATCTGAGTCCAGATCTCGGTCAGTAAGCCATGGCTCTGCGATTCAGCTTCTACAAATCAAAGCGTTCCTCCTTCATACCAGGTCTTTCCAAGGTACATGCAGAGCAGAAAAAAATAACATTTTTAAATAAATAAAATACTATATTTGTAGAATAAGACAAGAGACAGTCTTTAAATGTCCATCACATTTGTCCTACACAATTGTTTAAAGAATTCAGTCAACCTGAAGCATTTGCCCTTTCTCAGAATGTCTCACTTTCAGAAGACAATCTGTTATTCCCTCTCCTCAGGCAGACTTTCAGCCTGCACCCTGATGAATCTGCAATTATTGATGGCTTCATATAAGCAGTGAACTTCTCCAGCCGGCCCGTATGGTAATTGTAAAGGAAGTCATATGCATAAAATTAATTATACGGCGCAATAAGGCCCATAAATCAGGTCACTATCAATTCAGCAGAAAATGTTTCAAGTACTTGCTCCTTTGCAGAGTTCAAGGTACAAAAGGAGAGGAATCCCCACTTTTTTATGCCAAATCAGGAAAGTAATCTATCAGAGTGGACAAAAACGTGTTTCCCATAATGGCTTTACTCAGCCATGTCTTCTATATTTGGAACAGGAAATGAGCTTTTCTCCAATTGTGTCCTGCTTAATCCTATAAATGGTGCAATCAAAGAAGAGCTCCTGTTTCCTCTCCCACAGTGATATAATGTCAGCATCCAAAGCAGTGCCACCTTCTCTGCCTTTATGTGACTCTAAACGATGAGGGCAATAAGACACTTTGTAAAAAGTGTTAAGCTAATTATTGAGTTATTAAATGGTCTGGATGGAGGACAGTATTTACCGCCCCTGCAGGCGGATACTTGCGACGATCCTTTGAGCGATGGCTCAGAGTGCTGGGAGAACTAATTCGATAGAACAATTACATGCGTTCAGTCCATTTATTTTCCATCGCATAATTATTTGATGTATTTGTTTTAATGACATTGTGTAATTCAGTTCATCTCAGCCTCTCGCTGACTGCTGGCTTCAATTACCGTCCAGTCATTTATAACTCCCTGAGGCTAAAAAGAAGGTAATTGCCCAGATGGAATGCTTAATGAGGGTGGTGCAATTATTTCCCAAGTTATTGAGATTTGTATTTTGTTAGCTACTTAATTAAATAGCCTCTCTTTCAACAGGTCTTTTTTCTCCCAATCACAGGCCTGAGGAGCAGCTTATTATCCATCCTCTGAGGCATAGTGCTCTACATCCTGCCTTCTGTTTGTGGAGGTTAGAAAAATGAACAGCTTCTCCTGGAAATGAATTGCTGCTCTGAACCCACAGTGGAATGATAAATGCATGACCTCTGCCTCCAATTAGCACCAAAGAACAGATATTGTTTCATTCATTCTATGGAATGTTTAAAACACTACATGTGCTGTGGTTTGATTAGTTTTGTGTTTTTCCATGTTTATAACTTATCTCAGTTTTAACTGGAATAAAAAAATCTTAGTTGTAAAATTGAGTAGAATTCAGTGCAGTTTGTTCTGCTTACACTTCCATCGCCGAAGCGGCTTATCAGAGCTTTGGCCGCAAGGTCGTTGGCGCCTGTCGCGGCGGCAACCCTCAAACCCGTTGGTGGACACCTTCGGTGAGGGATGCTGTCAAGCTGAAGAAGGAGTCCTATGGGGTCTTTTTGGCCTGTGGGATCCAGAAGCAGCTGATGGAACCGGCGGGCGAAGCGGCATGCAGCTCGGGTGGTCGCTGAGGCAAAAACTCGGGCGTGGGAGGAGTTTGGAGAGGCCATGGAGAAAGACTTCCGTATGGCTTCGAGGCGATTCTGGTCCACCATCTAGCGTCTCAGGAGGGGGAAGCAGTGCAGCACCAACACTGTCTATAGTG
>CAEGAF010013742.1:0-25207 GCA_903067075.1 Micropoecilia bifurca
CCCCCCCCCCCCCCCCCCCCCCCCCCCCCCCGCCCCCCCCCCGCCCCCCCCCACCCCCCCCCCCCCACCCCCCCCCCACACCCCCCCCCCCCCCCCCCCCCCCCCCCCCCCCCCCCGCCGCCCCCCCCCCCGGCCCCCCCCCCCCCCCCCGCGCCCCCCCCCCCCCCCCCCCCCCCCCGGCCCCCCCCCCCCCCCCCCCCCCAACCTGCAAAGAAAACAAAATTGCCATTTTTTAAAAATGTATTTATCAATTTATTTATTTTACGAGTGTGAGTGTAATGTTCAGAATGGTTCAATGTAATTATCTCTCACACTGTTACACAGCTGAATTTCTTTCTCTTTAAGCTCACGTAGATGGAAACATAAATAAACCTAAATCACTTGTTCAACCACTAACAGACAGGATAGAGCAAATACGATCCAGAAAGGAATGATGTGATCAGGAGCTGCAGTGGATCATAATATTAGCAGATGCATTACTCATTGCCGCCAATGAGGTTTTGAGTTATCCAACACTGAGCTGGAACTGAAGCAAAACAGCAGTAAAACAGATACATGGGAATAATTTGGCCCCTTCTTGTAACACAACGGTGAGGGGGGGGGACAAAAAAACGAAGTGTAAAGAAGATCCGATATTAAAATCTGGCAACACCAATTGAACAGTGTCATCTCTGTCGCACTCCACAAGTTCACCCAGCGCAAAACAGGAAATAAAATGCTTTATTTTGAAAATTTTAAAAGTTTAAAGGAAAAGTTTACATAAAATTATTAGTTGTATTTTCATGTCTTTTCTTTTCACTTTCTAATCGGCCTGATGTGAACTGAAATGTCTCATCGACTAAAAGCCACAAACCCTAAACTCCACAAGCAGCGACTGTCAGCCTCGTTTAATGCTGCTTTTTAAAAAGATTCAGAGAATTATACCTGTAAAGTTTAATAAACCATTCAGGTGCACGCCTTTCTCTGCAAATGAAAGTTTAATATTCAGAGCTATTTCTCAACATCATGTCCAGTATTTTTAATGCGTGGAAAAAAACTTATCCGCACTACAAATATATTTAAATCACGTATTAAAATGTTAATTTTGCTGCACAATCTTAGTATCGTTTATATTTTGTCGTCATTTTTAATTGCAAATTTCTTTGATCAATTGATTTTTTTTTCAAATCTTTTTTATCAATTACAGCGACCATCAGTTGTTGTATTACATTTTATATTAATCAGTCATTTTTTTCATAGCAATAACTGAACGGTAGAATCTCATTGCTTTCTTTATGAAAAAAATATTTCTGCATAAAAGTCAATAATCAAAACAGATTTTAATTTCTAAATGGTTTTTTTTCTGCTTTGTTTAGTTTTAAATATTGTTCTTTAACTAATTCGTACGAAAATTTCATATTAATATGTGGGAATAAAAGAAACTTTTAACAAAACGTATAGATTTAAAGTACTTTTTAACCATAAATTATATTTTGTTTTTAAATGGATAGTATTTCCTATGAAACACAAATGTACAAAATATATTTTAATTAAAACTTTATTTTTATTTTTTGGGGGGGATGGGGTAGCAGGGTTATTTATTTATTTATTTATTTATTTATTCATTTATTTATTTATTTATCTATCTATCATTAAAAACCCCTCAAAAACATCAACATTCAAAATATGTCCATACAATTTTTTTTTTAATTAGTATTTAAATATGTTGTTATGTTATTTTTCTGGTGCTCACCTATGTTCGGGTGCCGCGTCGTGCCAGGAGACGCGCTGGTCTGCAGACCGTGCAGCACCGGACTGTCGAAGTGGGACGCCGGCCACGTTCCTCCGACGTTAGGGCTCATGTAGGCCGAATACGGACTGGGGTACGAGCCGCCGAGGCCCCGCGGGCCGTAGTGCTCCCTTCCGTTGGCAGAGATGTTCAGCGGGCTGCTGTAAGAAACCGCCTCCCTGGCCGTGGCCACGCCGGACGACAGCGGCGGACTGGTGGAGAAGGAGAAGCGCGGAGACACCGGGGAGTGGTTGTAGGACGGCACCGGGTCCGCACCCGGCTGCGCCCAGACGGAGTGGCTCGAAACCGGGCTGCCCTGCTGCGGAGCGCCGGGCGTCTGGAGGTACGGCAGCGCGGAGATCATCGGCGTGACGACCCGGGTGGTGGGCACGTAAACCGGAGAGGTGGCCGCCGAGGCGTTGTGGAGAAAGCCGGCCTCGTAGGAAGAGGATCCGTGGTTGGTAGTCATAATGCCCTGATACATGTCCCCCACCTGGAGCTGGTCATCCGTGGAGGTCAATCTGGGGAAGCCTGCAAATCACCGCGAGGCTCGCTATCTGGCTTATTAACGCCACTGTCGTGGTTCAGATCTGATCTGCTGAGGTCCAGCCGAGCGACCGCATTATTGAGAAAATTCAAATCGGTCTGAAGGCAGGAAGACGATAGGCTGCATGAGAGAGGAGGAGGAGGAGGAGCAGGAGGAGCAGGAGGAGGAGGAGGAGGAGGAGGAGGAGGAGGAGGAGGAGGAGGAGGAGGAGGAGGAGGAGGATCTTGATTTAGACTAACTAAATCAAGATCCAGCTGTTATCTGAACCTCTCTGTCTCTCTCTTTCTCTCTTTCTCACTCAAACATACTTTAAGCTAAATTATGCTCATTTATGCCACATTTTTCCCCTTATTATTACGCGGAAATGATTTCCCTCTATTATTTATTTATTTATTTATTTATTCATTCATTCATTTATTCATTCATTCATTCATTCATTGCGTTATTCGTGTTAAGGTTTTGTTCAGATATAAGGGTCTTCTTAAACTTCCAATTCCCCTTCTTAATATCTAACATACTCTGAGTTTCTATTGTAAAAGTTTTTGACAACAATTTTTAAAAAATGAAGGAATTTTTGAAAACGCTGTACAGTATTTTTTCTTGATGTTTGTGAGAATTTGTATCAGATAGCAAGTTACCCTACAAATGTTTAAATTTGTAAAAAAAATAAATGAATAAAAAAAGTGATTTCCTGCATATTCTGTCTCATATTCGCCAGTCTCTCCCTGGAGGTGGATGGGGTATTTATTTATTTATTTATTTATTTATTTATTTATTTATTTATTTATTTATTTATTTACTTATTTATTTATTTTTGACGTTCTTTGCTGTATTTTTGCATATTTTTTTAATTTTTACTTGAAATATTTTGAGTAAATATGTTGGGAGATCAGAAAAAGATGGAGAAATGCGTTTGTTTTTAAACTATGACCAACATTTTTTAAAATCGAAAACCCGAAATATCAGCAAATTTTGGATTTTCTGCGATTTTGCGTAATTTTTTTTACATCAACAAGATCGGCGGATTTTTGTGTTTGTTGTATAAATAGATAATACAACATAATATGATGGGGGATTATATCTTTCTTCGATTTTCTAAATTCTGAAACTGATCTAAACCTTTCGTTCGTTCGTTACGGAACTATTTGACATTGAGCTCATCTTTTTGTCCGAAAAACGGACATATTTTGAACTATATCCTTTAGAAGTTATTGAAGTCAGTAATGTACATTGAAATTTGTAACACGTTATTATAGAGTTAAACAAGGGAGCAATTCCGTAATCGCATGTTTTCAAAAACTATTATTCACTCAAAGACTAAAATTCCCAATTAATATTTTATATTTAGCAAAATAAACAGACATTATCAGTAATCCAGTCGATTTAAGCCTTTAATTTTGCTTAGAAGTGACAGATTTTGAGAGAGGCCACGTGATTCCTGCTCTCGTCTTGTCACTGTGAAGAATGGCGCTGTTGTAGTCGGAAGTGTCCGGCGGCGGCTGCTGTCCTTATGAGGACAGATTTATACCTGTCATCGACACCAGAAAACATAAACACACGGGGCCATTTCATTGTGCGGCCACTTCCCGCTGACAGCCTCATACTGAGTTATGGAACCGCTACGGAGGCCTGTAGAGTCCCGTATGGTGTTTCTCTTACAGTGTGTGTGTGTGTGTGTGTGTGTGTGTCGGACTGAATGGAATAACGTCAGAAAACATGTTAGGTGAAGGGGGCAATACCATTTAATGCTCTGCCTCGTTGAAAAACACTTATGACTGTTTACAGCGTGGTGAACTCATTGCAGTAGAAGTAAAAGTCCTGCTTTCATTAAAGTGTAATTATTAAAATTTTAGAATAAACAAAGATGCTGTGAATAAAGTTGAAAAATCTATCTATCTATCTATCTATCTATCTATCTATCTATCTATCTATCTATCTATCTATCTATCTATCTATCTATCTAGATGAATATCAGTCCAATATGTATTTCAGTATTGATTCAATCAATCTGCCTTTTCCTGTATAGGAGCAAAATGCGAACAAGGCAATATTGCGTCTGTGGAAATGGGGAACTGCCATTAATGTGTAACTGCAGGCTGATAACACGAGCACCGATTGCTGACTAATAATATCAAGGTGTGGCTCAGCGTGTGGCCTTAGACGGCACAAAGTGGCATCAAAGTCACGGCTTATTCCTGATTTTATGGCCCCAATCCAGTTAATGTACAGAGATTTGCTCACACTCTCCAGGGAGAGCCGAAGGTTTCTGTGGTTTAATATCTGTGCTGGGCGGATTGTTGCTGTCCGGACTGCTGGAGTGAGAGGTGAAAGGTTCACAAAAACAGTCTGAAATCAAGCATCCTCTCTCCCATGTTGTTGTACTGTAAAATGTGTGTTTTGGTTCGTGTGGCGTTGCACATGCCAGACTGCAGTGCTGACAGTGACAGAGGCCAGAGCTTTATTTGAAATGTGTGCGTGTTCATGTGTGCGTTTCAAACGATGATTCGGTGCTCGGTGTGTGTTTGCTGTCAGTGTGTATGAATGAGGAGGTGTCGGGTGAGGGACTAGATAGAGCTGCTGGTATGTGCGGCACACTGCTGCTGTGAGGAAGGTGTGTGTCCGTGTGTGTGTGTGTGTGTGTGTGTGTGTGTGTGTGTGTGTGTGTGTGTGTGTGTGTGTGTGTGTGTGTGTGCGTGTCCATGTGTGTGTTTGAGCCAGGCACCAGGAAAACTGTCCCCGTCCTGGCTGGGGGCAAAGACTCAATCACTCGGGGTCGGTGACTTACTTTGGCCCTTCTTCCTTACACACAGACGCTCACGAAAACACACACACACGCGGGCGCTCTCAAGGAGAAAGAGGCCTGTAGACTCCTGGCTCCAGGAAGAACACTTCAAATGGAAAAGCAGGAAAACCCAGGAAGAGCAACGATATGAGGCCAGTGAAACACACACACACGTACACACACACACACAACACACACACGCGTCACTCCGTTGTATTCGAGGTGTTCCTCACTGGCATTTTCCTTTTGCAAAGTAAGCAGAAAATCTGAGTTCTTTCAGTCTTTCATCTTCTCTGCATCTGTTCCTGCTGATGTCACCTGTTTGTCTTGTTACAGCAGACCAGGCTGATGTTCCCTCATGTGACAAAAGAGTGAAAATCAATTCAAGCACAGCTCAGATGTCTGCATTTACCTGATGACTTATGCTCAGTTTGGCAGTTTTGTTGCTCAGAATACTCTCTCAAGTTTGACTGTTTGCAGGTTTAGGAATACATCTAAAAGTCCACACACAATTATTTATCGTAGTAAGCGAAACACTGAAGTGTAGAATACGCTAACCAGTCAAAATGAAATCACTTCACACTAAATAGATTGTTTATATAACGTCGGCTCACAAATAATGTTATCAGAAGGCTTTTTTTTTCACAAGGCAAACAAATCCAGTTTCTACACAGAAAAATATAGTCAATTCAATGTGATGGATTTAATGTCAGTTCCATACATTCCATTTGTGGTCATAAAACAATGCATTCAAATTCAGTCAACAGCTATATGGTAGTTGATAAAAAACTAACTTATTTGGCATTTTTTTTATTTGCTTTTTGCAAATAAATTGTCAGTAGGACCATGAGTTCTGCTGATTAGGCTCGTACTGTATTTTAATCTTTTTGAAAATGTGAAGTTTGAGTTGACAAATGCAATCAAGAAAAACTGTACATTTCCATTAGATTTTTTTTTCTTAATCTGTCTTGAAACGGTGAATTCCGAGTTTCTCTAGTGACGGTAAATGTGTCTAGCGTTAGATCAACCAGTGATCAACCAGTATAGCTCAAATATAGCTCAAATGTGCATCTCATGAACTTTCTACTTCCAAGAGTATAGTGTAAACAGCAAGAGTACGTCACAATGTTACCTTTTCCCACAATGGAAGAACAAGGACTTGGAGAGTGTACAGTTTTCCTTAAGGAGATTTTCCCATGTTCTCATTTCTACTTTTGATTTTATTTTTCTTTGAGATATGCAGTGCTGTCTTTTCATTTCTGTATCACAATAAAATGCTCTGTCAACAAATTACAGTAAAAGAGTAAGTATCATTTTGTCTAGTGTCTTGCCATAAATGCAACTTCAATTCTTTAGACATAGTTTACAACAAAATATTCGTCCAGAGTGCAGTTGTATTGACAACATGAACAACCAGTTTGACTGTCCA
Source organism: Micropoecilia bifurca (assembly GCA_903067075.1). Taxonomy (NCBI): domain Eukaryota; kingdom Metazoa; phylum Chordata; class Actinopteri; order Cyprinodontiformes; family Poeciliidae; genus Micropoecilia; species Micropoecilia bifurca. The sequence continues at coordinate 6,527 of CAEGAF010013742.1, forward strand.
TACACAATTTATCAAGGACCTGTCACAATAAAGCACTGACATGTTCATCAGAGAGACTGGCTTTTTGTGGGCAATTCACAGCATTTTGCTGTTGGTACTATTTGTTCTGAGAAATACACTTTTTGTTTTGCAAATGTAAAAGATGATCTGAGAAATGCACTGGAGCAACTAAGAAAAATAAATCATCAGCAGAACCTGGCTCGGCTCGGCGTTAGCAGCCGTCTGCCCCAATAGCCCTTTAGGTATTTGAGAAAACATAGAATGCACACAAAAATGCTCTGAAATGTGAATATATTTGTTAGTTATTTGAGCTCTACTTAAAGTGTAGAGCTCAATCTGTCTGTGTATGAAGCTATTGATAGCTTTGCATGGCCCCTCTGTTCAGTAATGCATCTTATTCATCTGTTATTCATCTTTCTTCTTTAAACACAGTCAATTTGTACTCAACTCTCCATGTGACACGAAATCAAGGCTTTTTGATTTCACATTATTCATTCTGAACTTTTTTTAATATTTACTTTTGATAAGGTTGTTGGGTCTGGATTTGAGTGTTATTTTAAAGGATCTCGTAGATTAGGGTGTGTTTGTGTAAGTAAGGTTACACAGTGTCACACAGACACTGGTTCTCTTAGAGAGAGACCTGGACATCAGCAAGACGATCATCTCTTTTTCATACACACACATACACACGCACACACACACACACACACACACACATGCAAACACACATCCACACACACTATTAACCAGAGGTGTATTTTTGAACAAATTATTAACCCCTCAGGTAATTGATCTCTCGTGTGAGAGGTCGAAGAGCTGATTTGCACTCAATTTACATAATTTAAAGAACAAAACAAATGCAAATACATCGAGCAGCATTCAGCTAGGGGTGATAAAAATCAAAGAAACATCGGTGATTTCATCAAGCAAAAGATATCAACAAAAGATTGATTTCTAGGTAAGGAGAAAGTTAGAGCACCCCTACAGTGGCTAGTGCTACCAAGGCCAGGCACGGGTCACTCAGATTGGTTTGAGCTCGGTGTCATCTGTGGCATGTTTGAGGGGTTTCTGGTTTCAGGTGGCCCCACCTCATCGACATTTGGGTTTTGACTGGGCCCAGGACTTGCCATTTCTTAATTCTCAGCTAAAATATAATCTGCATACAGGTTTATTTACTGTCATTGTCTGTCCTTTTTTTTTTACAGATGGTAAAGCATTTTCCTGCTACAGCAAACATTCCCAAACCTGGGAATTCCCAAATTGTCTATGTCTGCTGGTGTTCTTGCACATCTCAGATGAAAGCCAAGCTTCTCTGGTCTCATCTTGATTGTGCAGGCATGGACTTTCATATCAACAACCAAAAAAACCTGCTGTGTTGTGACATTTTAAGCTTTTTGGAGACTTCTTCCAGCAACTTCCGCCCTGATTTCAGGGTGAGCTTACTTGGCTCAGGGGTGTAATCATTTTTTTAATGTCCTGCATTGGAAGACTATTTTTCAGGCAGTGATGTGGCTGATTTCAAATTTTTTAGAGACCTCTTTAAATGTGTACCAGACTTGTACGCTGCCACAATCATCTTTCTGAAAGGCCCAGACAGCTATTTTGTTCTCTCTTTCATTTCAACATTAAGGAACAGACCAATCTTGAGCAGTCTTGCTCTTTGAAACTGCTGAATCACTGAGTTTTAACCATGTGCTAACTTGATCCATCGGTGTGCGATTTTAACCAAAGAATAAAAATAGGGGTGTCCAAGTTCATTCCTACCCAGAAATCGGTTGCGTTTTATTACCAAAAAATGTTTGCATCTCCATCAGCTTTTATAATCTCAATGAACTTTTTTGATTATTTCCAAATACGACAGAAAAGCTAAACAAAACAAATTTTCGTGTGAGTCAAATATATATATTTTTTTTCAGATCCCGGATATGAAAGGTCCTCTGGAAGTTTTGTGAATGATTCTCTACTATCGATGCTTGAACATGTGCCTCAACAGTATCATAAGTGCCAGTTTTAAATCTCATGCCCCGTGACACTAAGTGCATGAGTGCAAGCAATAGCAAGAGTATTTTTAGCAGTGCGGACCAAGGGATCCCGGGACCTCTCCCTGTGATAAACCGTGACCAAAGTCCGCTGGCTAGAGAAGGCCGAAAGAGCAAATAGGGAACGCACACACACATATGGAGTGTTTAATAAACGCATACATGGGACTTAGCTGCAGTGTGATGTGGCAGGCAAAGGTAAGACTGCTTGTTTGTGCGTGAGGGGCAAATTAGGGGCAAGATCCAGGTTAGGTAAAGGTGAAGTGATGTCATCCAAAACAATGGGTTCTGGAGGTGATGAGGAGTTCAGGTAGAGTTCATGCAAAGGTGGTCTGAGAAGCTTCTTCTGGAGGTGGGGGGGGAATTCAACGAGATGCTCCGAAAGGTGGAGATGGTCGAAAACCCGTCCCGTTCTGTCAGTCAAAAAGGGGGGGGGGGAACAGCAAAACACTCCAAGGAAGCAGGAGGGCGGAGATACGGTGACTTCAACTGCACCCAAGTTCTGATAACAGCAGGAATCTTTTTGTTTGGACAGAGAGAGGAGGAGGGATGATGTGTGAGAGAAGTTTAATAAATTGAGTAAGGGGGAAAAAATGAAGCTGAAAGTGGATCAAGAAACAGAGAAGAAACGCTGAGAAGAAGGATGCCACCAGACAGGAGGAGCAGTGGAAAACAAAAGAGGCTCCACACTCTCCTCTGCCTTATCTGTTTGAGGGTCTTATCCACTGCTGGCTCTGTTAGTGTAACCCCTCTCCCTCCCTTCCAGCACGGCCTGCTCTCCTTCCACCTCATCCCTCCATCTCCGTGTCCCCCACACCCTCCCACCCCTCAGCTCCAGTCCAACCAGCCCTCCGCTTCTTGCCGTGGACCCCCGTTATCAGGCCAGGGCTGACGTCAGGGGGGGCCGGAGACAGAGGCCGATAGCGTGGCAGAGGCTGCCTCCGCAAAGGCTGTGGGAACGACCGGCCCAGCCCAGTTCGACCCAGTGGCCCTGCACGTCCACCACCAGAACAGACGGAGGCAAGCAATAACAGCCAATCCGTGACAGCACACACTCCATGTCAATTTATGGCTTTGTTGTTGTTTTTTTGTTGTTTTTGTTGTTTTTTTTTTACTGTCGCACTAAAATAAGAAACTAAAATATCAATTGTTTTTTGCGCCTCTCAACAGTTGCAGTTCGTGTTTTACATTTCCGAAAACGCTGCAGAAATAGCACAAAATCAGAAACTTTCATCCAAACTCAGTTTAATATTGAATACAACAAATGTATTCATCAGCATTTTCCTTAAAGTAGCCAACTGTATTTGTTATCTTAAACTATTTTTGTCACAATAATTTGCTTTCAGTAATAGCTACAAGTTTGAGAACTTTAATGAATTTGAAAAAAGAATAATTGTGAAACTTTGTGTCATTTTGATAAAACCACAGAATCAATTCTTCATTCATTTAAGGTGAAACTGTATTTTTAACACTTATGCATCATTTGTCATATTTATTGGCAAACATTGTGAAGATGCTTAAAAACCCTTATAATTATGCCATCCTTTATTGCAGAGGCATAGGACGTTTTTTATTGCCTTTTTTGTATGTTTGTTTTGTTTATACAAAAAGAATCCAGGAACAAATATTGGTACTCCTTTAATACAAGCTCTTTTTTGTGCATGTAGAATAACATTTAGTCTTCTCTTCTATCTTTCATGAGATTGGAGCCCAATTTCTCTAGATCAAATGGGAAAAAGTTGATTTTGTGTCTGATGAACCATATCGGTGCTAATTTGCTGCAAGGCTTTTGGATCAAATTCTCAATCATGATGACTTTCACCCTAACAAGGTTCCCAGACCCTTTCGAAAAAAATCAGGCCCAAAGCATCACAGATCCTCTACCGTACTTAGCAGTGGTCATGTTTTTTCACATGTTCACTCTTTTCTTAAGGTCAGACCCACCGCAGTCTTCTGTCCAAAGCACACGGTTCCTGTTAAAGTCAAAGAAGAGCTTAGCAAACTGCTTCCAAACAGCAGGTTCAGAACATGACGTCTTTGTCACCTTTTTTACAAAATCAACAAAATATACAAAGGTTCAATAAAGGTTAAGTAAAAAGCAATAAAAGGAAATATGATTTTTTTTTTTACTTGCTTTATTTGCTTGCATTTTTACATTTTTCTTTTGTTTTGCTTTGATTTTTTTTTTTGCTATATTTTAACTAAAAATAACCCAACAAAAGTGCTTGTGCTAGTCCAGAAAAACACAACGTCTTTGCACCATATGGAATAGAAACAAGAAATACATTTCCTCAGACTGTTTTAAGGTTGCTCTTAACCCCAAATAGTTGACTTGGTATTGTCTTGGCAGAAAGACTTGAGAGAAACAAAGCGAGAGAACATGTGAGTTTGTTGGTGCAGGTCAACAGGTGCAAGTTGTGAAGTGTGGGGAGTGACTGCAACATGGATGGCTGCAACAGATGAAGTTTCACATCATTAAGTGCAGGTGCTGTACTCCCAAAACACACTCATGCGCACACACGCAAAACACACACACACACACACACACACACACACACACACACACACACACACACACACACACACACACACACACACAAAAACGCACACCCAAAGATATCTCATGTCATCTAAACCTTGTTAATTTTCATACTTCGACATCAATAATCCCAAGGAAGACGCTGAATGCGCCTTTGTTCCTAATTCTGGTCTGGCTCATTTACACTCAAGGGGAGCGAGGTGAACCATCAATCTGTCCTTTGCTCAAGCATATATTTCCACTTTTCCTAAGTGTGTCGCAGATGTTTTCGGTGATGGATTTGTCGGATGGGGAGTGGAGACACGCTTATCAGTGTGTTGTCCTCGATAAGCGGAGGAGATTTGTAACCGTTGTAGTTGGTCAGTCTTGGGTTTGTGCGTGTTTGTGTCTTGCGTTGACCTCTTCCCCGTCTAGCTAGTAGGAGGAAGAAACAAGCGGCCTTGACAGAGAGCTAGGAGGGGTGAGATCTTAAATAAGAATCTGTGAAAGAAGGAAGCCGTTGTTTCTTAGCTCGTTATTACTTCCAGTCTTGCTCTTATTTCTCTCAGACACACACTCCTTACACCAGACTTCCTGTTATACTTTCGGTGTATTGTGTTTTGTTTGGTTGGGATATGACAGACCAATACAAAGTACGTGTGCAGCTTAAGGTTTTAGCTTCTGCTTGATTTGCTTGCAATTACAAAACTGAAAAGTTTGACATTCATCTGTTATTTTTGCTTATTCTGTTCTCCAAAACAGCCAGTCAAATTGGATGGAAAGCATCTGAACAGCAATTTTCTGGTTTTGTTACATAATCTCAATTGGATTCAGGTCTGTTCTTTGACTTGGTTGTTCTAGCAAATGAATATGCTTTGATTAAAATCATTTCTTTGTAGCACTTTTGTACCTCTGCCAGTATTTGGTCGTCCTACAGGAAATCAAACGTCCACCCAAGTCTCAAGTATTTTCGGCCTCTTACAGGTTTTCTTCCACAACAATTCTCAATTTTGCATTATTTTTATGTTGATTAATCCCATAATACTTCTCTTAAATACATTAATGTGCTTAGTTGTTACATTCAAAGAGTATTGATACAATTACAAAGAACTGTATGTGTGGCTATTAAACAAGTATTACAATGTGGTTAAAGGTGAGTGACTGAGCAAAGACGTTTTGACTTACGCTGCACCCTGGCTGCTCAACACTTACTCATCAGTTAGAAATTATAGGAACAGGTGTACTAAAATATCTATATTTTAGAGTTTTGTCTCAATACAAAGATGCATTTTCATAAGACGACTCGATTCAGGCTTTAGAGTAATTAAATGTTATTTTCTTCATGCTCAGGCAGGTTCAGAGAGTGTGACGTGCAACTTACAGATCTACTCTTGACCGAGCCAGGGAGGTGTGTGACACAGATGTGAGACGATACACAGAGCCAACTCTGTCCAGGCGACGAGGCTTGTTGGTATTTTACCGCCTTACTCTGAGATGGAAAAATAATTTGTCTGAAGGATGTTGAGTCTCAAACCCATGGCTCTTTGGGGGTACAGTCAATCCACATCAAAGATAATGTACTTCCCTCCTGCATAGGTTGCTTTGAAAATGCCAGTACAGTGTCAAATATTAGTATTTACTACTTCCCAAGCAGCATTTGCTTTTAAATATTAAAAAATGCTGTACAAAAAAATAAAAATTACAAAGTGAATTTTTTTGTGATTAACTTAAAGTTATGGTCCACAAATCAAAGAATCCACTTTAGAGACCAATTGACCTAACATGCGAATTTGGGATTTGTTAAATCTTATTTAACCAGACTTAAGAAATCTGATTAAATAAATGAATGCATGGATGAAAATGTAGGTGTGACCCATGTGACCGACAGATCTCCTCGGCGCTCAGACACCAGGCCTGTTCCATTATACTGCTCCTCGACTCGTTCAGCCTAAATGAAAATTGTTGAGATAGCAGAAGAAAGCAGAGCATTAGCAAAAAATGTTACGGATTTAATTACTGGAGGAAATTCTGCTGTGTATACTGAGAAAAAAAAGTTTGTATATTTCCAACTCTTTTTTTCCACGCTGAGTGACTCAAGTCTCCTCATCTCTGCCCTCTGGCTGACATTATAGGATATGGGCTCATTAGGCATTTTAATTGGTCCAGAGCAGCTGCTGTATGTGAACTGGATGGGCCTGGCTACCCGCCAGACTTAAATAAGGTAACCTTGCGGAAAAGCTACGCAGACTGAGCAACAGATCAAACAGGTCAAAGAAAAGTTTAAACTCTATGAGAAAATCTTGTATTCTGTGCTTTGAATGCCTTTTTTTAGAGTTTTATCCAACTACTGTGCATTTCTTTTTACAAGAGTGTTTTCATGGACCTTCCTATCTAAAAATCACAAGTTTTTAAATACACCTACTCCCTCCACCTGACAGCTTGTTGGCCTTTTTAATAAAAAAACTGTCTTCTTTGACTAAATCATTTGTTTAAAAGACTTTTTATCATTAAGTAAGCAGCACTGTGGTTCAGTTTTTCAAATGTGAATAATATTACGTTAAGATTGATCACATTAAAGTTGCTTCTCTTGCTGAAATTTAGAAATTAGACCAATGAATTAAGAGCACCTTGTCAAATCCACATTTAGCTCATTTTCTCTTGTGTGTGTGTGTGTGTGTGTGTGTGTGTGTGTGTGTGTGTGTGTGTGTGTGTGTGTGTGTGTGTGTGTGTGTGTGTGAAACCTGCTGTGTGTGTGTGTGTGTGTGTGTGTGTGAAACCTGGTGTGTGTGTGTTTGTGTGTGTATGCTGTGGGGTCTATAGCTTGTGGAGAATCCATCAAAGCTTATCATTATAAGTAAACATGACAGAGTGGACAAAATGTCTTGTGCGCCGCCAGACCTGCTATCTGACCACGAGCCATATCTGCGATGATGGACTGATGTGGCGCTGGCCTGGACTAACCAGAGTCTGAGAGTTTAGAGTGGGAGGCAACACGCACTCGTACACGCACACACTCACACACACACACACACACACACACGCACTCCGGGACTCTTGAAAACACACTTCAAAAGGCGCAGACACGCACAAAAGTCAGGAGCCCTTCTATTTCCTTGTATCTTCAACATCTTAAAGGAATATTGCTGTTTCAGTGGATGAAAAGTTGATTCACTGCTCAGTCGTAAATGGACAGACACTGAAATAATACATTTGGAGTTTATAGCTGTTATTTATTGGCAAGTGTTTATTAAGGTTCAGGGTTTATGTATTTTTCAAACACAGAGAGGATTTTATTCCCTAAAAAGTAATCATTACTGTACACGACATGCCTCTTTTTTATGGCAGGTGAGATCAGAGGAGAGTTAAGTAGCCTTGATGGAGATTTATTAGTAGCGTTACTCTTCATCTTCTGCGCTCGTGGTTTCTTTATAGACTGTGTCTGAAGGAAGATCATCACAAAAAAACCTAAAGAGGATTTTGAAAAGTACATGGAGTCAGTATGTTTTCAGACAAATTTTCCGTCCGATGTGAGGCATCTCGCATGTGTGTGAAGTGTTGAGGTCAGCCTGCATGTTCCTTTACTTGTTACAACACCACTGATAAGAAAGGTAAACAACCCTGCACTGTTTGCTCCCCTGCAGCAGTCACATGATCAAGAAACTCTGACGATAGCCTCTATGTGAGCTTGAAAAGGTACAATTTTGCAGACGCAGTCTAATCCGTGTTCTGGGTGGGGGGGCGGGGGGGTCTGTATGTCCATTTGAACTAAAACTCCAGTATTGATAACCTCTTTCCATGCTCTTTAATTTCTGGGTCAAAAGTCGTGGCTCAGCTGACATGTCAGATTGACAGTAGGTGTAGTGGCACTGGATGGGGATGTCTGATGCCATGCCGTTGTTCTGCCTGTAATCAAGGCGCATGTCTGTTCGGGAGGTCATTAAACTCATTGTGACAAAGAAGGTGGTCCTTAAAGTGATTTGGACCATCCAAGACCACCAAGGTAGAGTTGACTTTCTCTTTTACATCTAGATTGTTAAACGTTAAAACATTGTTACAAAATTTAAGAAATGCATTTTATTTCTAACTCTCCAGGCCTCTGACTTGTTTTGCTATTCATTGCAAAGGGAAAAGGACTAATTGGACATAATGGAGGTTAAGTTTTTTTTGTTGTTGTTTGTTTACCTGCAATTAATGTGAGTGTAATTAAAGATTTGTGAGGTGACGGTGTTGGACTGTGAGAGATTAGATGGTGTTGACAATAGTATCATCTCACAAAGCGCTTCCTGTCCATCGCTGCTCTTGCTCAGACCGATGTTCTTGTTCTCATTTTCCTTTTCGCCTCATACGTCAATTTCAGTAATATTTCCCTTCTTTTTCTTTAGTTTCATAGATTCATGTTTAATCGCTTCCATATGTCCAAGCTTCAGGAGCATTCTTCTACTTTTGTCCTCCTTTGATTATACTTATGAATTTAAATATTTTTTGGAAGGGAAATCAGAGTGGAAAATAGCGTACTTGAAGTTTACAGTCAACGGTCTGTTGTACCTGACTTAAGTGTTGAATGTTCTGAGTCCAAAACATTGTTGCATGTTTTACTTGAAGGTGAATGCCAAATTATCATCAATTAGTATGTTATAATATCAATATTTATAGTGTGAAAGTCCAATTCCTAAACGTAACTAAATAATTTCATCCTGATTTTTATTATTAAATTAAATTAGATTAACACTTATAAGCATAATTAATACAGAATAAATGACACACATGCTGACCTTTTCTTGCAATAGCATAATCACACAAAGAAAAGTCAACTTTTAATTTTAGTGCATTTAATCACTAGGTAAACAGTCACAAATATATTTTTTACATTACCTCATAAAGTTGGAGCAAACACAGACAAGTCTCTTTGTCCATTCCTTTTTTTGTTCAGTGTCTCTGTCATTTACAGGGCCTGCCTTATGTACTCCTCTCTCCAGGTTATCCTGGAGGTCTTCTACAGGATTTAGGTCTGGGGAGTCAGAATGCCATGGTAAAGGTTAATTTTGTGTCTGGTATGTTTTTTCTGTGTTCGTTTGACCTTTCGTTTTGGGCGTTGAGCGATCTGGTCCTGGCTCATTTTCAGTTCACTTGCAGAAGCCACAAATTTTATTTTATTTTTTTTTTGTTTAAAGTGTCCAATTATTTGGGAGGGCATGTATTTTAACAAGGTTCTCATAGACATCACAAATTTTTCACATGAGGTTATATTTTATTTTAAACACACACACACACATACAAATACATTTTTTCCATTTAATAAATGCAATTCAGAAGGGTTGGATTTTTCCATGTGGAATTATGCAACTGAAAAACCTCAATTTATTCTTCTTTACTGTATCGTGTTTTCTTGTTTTAAGATCTTATTTTTTCTTTGGGTTTACATTATCTGCTAACCTTAGGGCTAAATAATACATTCAAAGTCTAAACCAAGTTACTATTATTCCCTGCTAATCTTATAAACAATGGCAGGACAAATAAAGACGCTAACTATCAGAAAGTAGGCTGTAATTTTGAATAACCCATGGCGATGCAAACATAAATAGATCAGCATGAAGAAAATTGTGATTACAATAAAATCTCAGTTACACAAATATGAACAAGTCATTTTGAACTTCTGCTATCTCAGATTCTTCAGTGCTGTGCTTATTTATGTCAAAGCTGTGTTATAAGTGGGACGCTCAGTTCTCTAGTGTTTATCTTCACGATTAGCTCTGTTTCAAAGATTTCTTGTCCTAATTGGTTTATGACCCAACCCCTCTATCAACATCAATCATCTGACTGTAAACTCTGAGACAAAACACGAGATTTTTTTTCTCCCATAATACAGCAGCACTTTTTTAACATGTTTCGGCTTATTATAAATGAATTATGACCCCATAGTCTCTATCAATTATCATTTGTGTGACATCTCCTTTTTTCAGTGTTTAGGTTTTCTCCTTCTTGTTGCCACTGTGTACTTGACGTTATCAGTGGCTGTAGTCTAAGCTGGAGCTTTTGACGTCTGCGCAAAATGATTTTAAATCAATCCAAGGACCGAGCTGGGGTCAGACTTCTGTGTCAGTTTAAACAGATAGAGACAAGATATCATGTTTAGTTGCACTGACTTACCAAAGCAAAGTTTTTAGTCTACACTCTTGGGGGGAATGTCCAAAACATGGGACCAGACAAAAGCAAAATGTTGACAATTTTATTGAGAAATTGCTGAAACTGGCATACACTGATCAGAGAACAGTGTTGAAATTGAGTCTGTGAAGCTGCTGCAACATCCATAATTGTGTACACTTTACTTTACCTGGGTAGATTTTAATCAGTATTTTTGAGTATTAAGTATGACTAAAAGACTCTTACAGAAAGATGCATTTTACCAGTAACCTACTAAGTTCTTTCTGAGTAGAAAGAATTTAACTATCATGTTGATTGGGTTTGTCCATGTTAAAACAAAACAACACATGTAATTTTTTTTTTCTGCTATCAACCTTAATTAGCAAGGTTAAGTAGATCAACTTGCAAGGTATGACTCTAGCATTAGCACTGAGGAGAAGCTCTCTAGATAAATCTTTAGATTGATGCTCCGGTATAGGAACTTTCTAAGTTTTTGGTGTGAAGGTATTTGCTTCCAGTACGTAAGATTCTGTGTCCCCTACACTTTATTTTAAATCATTACAGTGTTTACAGCTGTTTAAATGTGTAGTTGACCTGCTGTAGTGTATTTTTCCGAGGCGCCTTTGAACTCAGCGTAAGCGTTCACACACTAACATCCGTTTTAAACCTGTGGGTCAGCGAGGGGAGACATGTTGCTGAGCATGTGTGCTAGAATTATGGCCACAACCAATTTGCACATTTGTATTTTTCAAACAAACCAAGTAGACTTATTTGAGTAATGTTGTGGGATGCAAATGATGTTTATTTATGACTACTTAATCCACACCAATACATCATCTTAAACGTGTTAATTGGAATGCCAATGCTGTTACTTGTGTTACATCCCTTTCTGGAAAAACAAAATACTAGGAATAAACCCAATCATTCCTAATGTCTGCACAGAAATTGTGTTTGCTATTTCTTATCACATTTTTTTATGGGGTTTTTATTTTATTGTTTTTTGTTCTGATAATCAAAAGAGCAAAACCAGGGAGGAGATATGAGACCAGAGGCCAGAAGCAGGAATGACGAGGCATCGTCTTATCAGGTAAGGAGTCATTATAACTTGCTTTGAAAAATATGTCTACTGCGAGGAGAAATCAGTCACAGGGTTCGATTATTTTCATTTAAATAAATAGACTTTAAAGACTGTAAACATTATTTTCTTAGATTTCTGCAACATAAGTGCTAAAGTTTGTGCTAATCTGAGCATAATCTTTTTGTATATTCTGTTGACTCATGCACTTACATTTCACTGTTTATATCAATGTTATTTTGTATTACTAAACAACTTGGTTGTTTCATTCAAAACGTTACATAAGCGTATGTATTTATGTTAGGCAAAAAGCATCCCGTCTAAACAGCTGGGTCTGCTCCAACATGTTTTAAGATCAGACAGAGAAAAGCTGGGTGGATACAAAAGGCAGTTTTCAAATAATTAAAGGAGAAAATAACTATCTAAATCTAAATCGTTCTGATGGCATCACCATGGAGGAATCTTGGCCCACTTCTCTTTGCTGAATAGTTTGAATTCAGACACATTGGATGTTTTTGACCATGAGAATGAAGCAAAATCAAAGCTTTTACCACAGCAACTTAGAATCACATTTAAGTTCAGAAATTGACCAGGTTCTCCAAAACTTTTATCTTGTTTTAGATTATTCCTAAATTATTCAGAAGTGAACCTGCAGTAGCTAAGGAGCCCATGATTGTCACCTTATAGTCACCAGATTTAATCCAGATATGATGTCTTTTTTTTTCTTAAATACTATTAGTTTTATGCCTGAAGTAACAAGAAGCACATGTCCCAAAGGTTCAACATGGGGTTAGCAATGGTTTTGCCTTGAAAATCTGCTATGGATGATATTCAGTCTATTATTGTTGAATCATTACCTTAATTGTGGCTAAGGCCTGTAGCACTAAGGAAGTTATTTTTTGTGATCTAGCAATGCAGTCCATTTTGTGGATAATGGGTGTCAATGTGATTTGCCTGAGAGCAAAAGCCTTCCAGGAAGCTCAGAACGCTTCCTGGAACAACAGACGACAATGACAGATAATTTCTTTTTCCCTCAGCTGTTCTTGAATTACTTTCGATCAGGCCATGATGCCTTGCTTTTGGAAAACTTTTAGCCTATTTCATGTTATTATCAGACAGATTCTGACAACAGGTTAAAGTGACTTCCCAAATGTAGGCCAGGCAGATCCATGTTGGGTGTGGCCGGTGAATCTGAACTCAGCTTTTTGATCAGCGTTTGATGGTCTGGACACTGCAAATCTGGGAAAAAGACAAACAGAAGAAATCTGGAAGTGGGTAAATGTCATCTTACTGTGCATGCAGGGATGCATTAGAGCTGATTATGGGACGCAACTTTGATATATGTGAATTGTGCGATCCCTTTATGTCAGGGGGACTAAATACAAACATACCGAACAGATAATGATGGTCTGTTTGATGTGCACATCCTGAAAACATGACTCATATGAGCTTAAAGTTTACTCCTTTTTTTTTTTCATTTTGAGCACTTTAATTATGTGACCATGTAATACATCTTGGACTCAACATGATGTCTTTAAATTTCTTCACTGGAACCAGATAAATGACAAGATTTACTGGAAAAGAGCGAGTGGAAGGCCACGTTTTGAGCTGTCCAATTTTCCAGTCCCACAGTGGTTCTGTGGATCTGGGACAACGACACCCAGATCCACAGTGTCCCCTGCCAACACAAACCCTGCTTCTGAACAGCGCCACCTCCCTCCCCGAGATCCTTTGCTCTGAGTACGGCAAGGAGAGGAGGTGGGGGGCCGATGGGAGGCCGACAAAAGTCTGAACAGAGCAGAGGAGCGACACACCGGCGCCATGGCGATCCCTAAGACAACTTATCTCCTCTCTCTCAGTGATAGCGCCTGTCAAAATAACAGCCAAGATACACACCCAGCAAGGAACTGGTTAACTTGTAGGCCGTCCAGCTAGAATGCTGGGGTCTTTGTCTTTCCTACACGGCTCACTTGGGCTTGATAATGTCACTGCTGTCTTGGCACCCAATTATATTTAACAGTAATACATAAAGTTACAGATGACCCTCAGCATCACTGTCTTTTCTTATTAATTTTTTACAATTGTATTTCTGTTACAAGGAGGTGGGAATTATTATTGTTATGTAATATACAAATTAAAATATGTTAATGGCTAGATTATGCTTTAAAGCATAATATCTCTAGGTGGTTGTTCATTAAAGACTTGTAGTGGTTGTAGCTCTCAGATTTGTTCTATATACTGTCAGCGGCAGCCTAGTTTGATGATGTTAGACACATATGTTCACATCATACAACACTGGGGCAAGAATTAAAATGGAAAACAAAAAAGAAAGATAAACAAAACAAGCCTAACAAATAAAAATTTCTTGAGTTGTGAATATGAGCTTTTGTTTTAATCAGTTGCCTTACTGCAGAGAGGATTAGCTGGATAACTGGATTTGAACACGACAGATCTTTTGGTGCCCTCTTGTGGTTGTTCCGCTCCTGTTATAAATATCATGAGTGAGTATTATTTTAAAATATATATATATGGTTTATCATTTGTTTAAGTAAAGATAGAAATGCTAAATCAATGTCATTATTGCCATTTATTTAACAAACTCATCGACTATGACTACATCAATAAAAAAATAAAAGTGAAAAAATAAATTGCTATTCAAATTCATACAGTTCTATTCAAACTTGGTGAAAGTGGAATCATTTAAGAATTTATTCTATTTTCAGATCCGATTATTCAGTCAGCTGTTTTGATCAAATTCAGTGGGTCAAATCAACACATCTTAAGAAGAGACAAAATAATGATTTTAACAGATTATCATAATGTAAATGAATAATTTCAAGATTTAAACACACAACAGTGTATTAAAGAAGTATTTCAAAGTGGTAAATAATTATAAATCCATTATTTTATTTATGTTTTTACCAACTGATTATTACAATAATCATAAAACAGTAGTCATATGCTTTTAAAATAAACAGCACAATATTTGTTTGTTTGTAAATTTAGATAATTATGGGTAAATGGATATATTTGTTCAATGTTTGTTTTTTGTTTATTTGTTTGTTTTTTGTTATTTTGCCACAATTAAATTATATTCAACTACCCAAGTATATATTAAAATGTGGTGATTTTGTCCCAAAATAACAGTTCCAGTTACTTTGAGTGCATTTTTATGATTTTGACGTCCTTGTTCAGTTGAGCTATTTTATTAGGTTAAGGGTATTATTTGTAGGGAAACACATGTATGCCTATGTTTATGTCCATATCTATGTGATAGTTTAGTTATTTTCACTTTTCTGATATACTAAAAAAAATTATACTTTATGCTGTCACTAAATAATTAATTGTTTAAAATTAAAAAATAAATAAATAAAAAAACAAGTTCCCTGACCGGGAATCGAACCCGGGCCGCGGCGGTGAGAGCGCCGAATCCTAACCACTAGACCACCAGGGAATGCGTCCACAGTACTCACATGGCATTTTATCAACTCCTGTACGATGGTCATGTGTCAATGGTCGTTTGTTGTATTTGTTCTATGACTGCTTAACTTGTACAATAAATACCCTGTTGCCTCATTTATAGAAAAGAAGCACAAAGGGAGACGTAATTCTAAACAAAAGGGACGATCTCCTCCCCCCCTCCCCATTTTCTGGCACTGACGACGCCAGAGGGCGCTGCATAGAAGGAGAGGCTTTTACGTAGCGCTTCGAAGATGCTCGCCTGGTGTGTGAGCTGCTTCAGCTACCTGTTTTCAAAATCAATTTTGCGCGTCATGGAGTCATTGCACAAAGACGTTACAGCCCACTGCTGAGACAGGTTGGAGGAGCAGGGATGTCTCAGGGTAAGCAAACGGTTTTAAACCGCAATTTCGTTCCTACCTTCAATAGCAGGTTGCTATTGTGTGTAAACAAAGTGGCTAGCCGCTGTAGCAGCGTTAGCAGCAGATGTGTGTGGTCAGCTGGAAGAAAGCTGGACCTTGTTCGATGCGTCTTTGTTTGCTTAAACCTGCCGGTTGCTCGGGCGGTTTTTTGACAATAACATATCTGGCTGTTTTGTGGTTTGCTGTCGCTGCTTCGACTGGTCAAGATAAGTAAGCTATTTAGCTAAATTTAAACAACGTAGCTTCAATTATTACGTTTCCTCACAGGTTAACCATCTACCTGTTATGTAACACTTGAAAGCTACACGTGGATCAACTTCGGTCCTCTTTTTTTTTAAGTATGTCTTGAATCGTTTCATTAATTTTACACTGTTTACTGTTTAGTAAACAGCGTGGCTGTTCACATCAATTGGATTCCCAGGGCTCAGTGCTAATAATAGACAAACAGACTCCGACAATTAAGCTGTATTACATAATGAAAACACGTGTTTATGGCAGGAAATCGGGAGCAGATGCGCTTTGTGAAAGGAGCATTTTCTCCCTTTATGCTAATTAACCTGACTCGAAGATCATTATGGGATGCTTTCATCGCCCTCCACGCAAGCAGACTGACTTATGGGATGCGTTATTATGGTTTTTGCAGCTTGAGAAGGCAGACTGAGAGCTTTTCTGATTTCCTTCCTTCTCTCGTTTGCAGGACGAAAAAGAAGTGCGAGAGACAACTGTGGGATCCTCATCTAGCTTGGCTGTGTGTGGATGTTTTGTATGGACGTGTTTACTGTGGCTGCATGCAGATTTGAAGCCTGATGGAGAAAAGAGAAAGAAAGCAGGGATATTTTGACAGGTAAGGCACTCTTCTGGGTTTGTCTGTCTATGTTAAATGTTTGTATTTTGAGCTTATGCCTAAAAGACCCAGCAGCTGGTCAAGCTGGTGCTATCGGTGCCGGACCAAGGCATTAGAGAACTAAGCGGGATCCCTGTTCCCACGTTTCCATAGAGCCGTCAAAAACCCTCACATTCACAGACAGTATAAACCTCTCACTATTGTTATAATAATTTTATATAATTTACTCATTGTGTATTGTATGGAAATGTGGTTTTATGACTTCTATATATATGTACAATGTTTCAGTTGGACATTGCTTCGATCTGAGGTCTTTTTCTCATATATATTTGGACTCACCTGGCACAAACGTTTGCAATTAATATGCAATTAAGCTAGGTATTTTTATAAATCATAAAATGCCTTAAAGACAAATGGTCGTTTATAGGGATGAAATGAAAGCAGAAAAGTCAAGTCAATGTTTATTTACATAGCACAGAAAAGAACAAAGTGTCAATATGAGGGTGTATTGACATTGAGCGATTTATACGTTTTCTAATAAATACTTTTAAGTAAAAAACATTCATTTAAGATTTAAACAAGCTAATTTTTGGTGACTTTTCTTCATTTAATAGTAATTTTGCAGATCTTTAATTTATTGCCACCCACTACTGTAGTTCAGTCATTCCGGTCGCTTGTATTAGAACTGCGGTCACTTCCAATGCAGACATTTGCTGTTTGCAGAGTAAACTATAATGGGTAGTTAATAATTTTCCATCTGAGTCTGTAAACACAATAAAAGAAACTTGTTTGACACATCTGTTATGACTCTTGAGTTTGAGTTGAAGCCTTGTATATAGAAAATATTTTCAATTTATTTACATTTTCCACCTTTTGAAACGCTTTATCCCAGTTGCTACTTATTAGCAACTGGGATAAAGAAAGTCAAGTTTTCAGTGGATGTGAGCACCATATATAATCAAAAACAGAAAATGGAGATTAAATTTTTTTAGCCTCCCAAAAAATCAAACCACAGAAAGCATCAAATTGTGAAAGAAACAGCTTGATGGCATCCGCACATTCAGAATTAACAGTTCAGCTTATTCACAAGCAAGCGAGGAGTCCGAGATTTCTCTCTTCATCTGCAACTAAGCTACTTTCAGTTTCTCAGCTCAACATTCTTATGCAGCTCATCTCGGTTTAAACCTGCGTGACTCTCTTTCATTTCTCTCGTTTGGAGAACCCAACACGCCAGCTTACTAGCGCCAGAATTTATTGTACCAGACTCAAGCTTATACTCGAATATTAAAAGCACCTCCTGGTTGTATTGACGAAACATATTTATTGATTTGAAAGTCTTCGGCATTTCTGTTCATCATCCGTTCTGAACACCGAGGCGCATCGCATAATTGTGCATTTTCAATCTCTGCTACGTGTCGCAGATCTACACCCACCTTGCAAGACCTCCGTTTAATCAGTAGTGCGTCAGAGATTCACACAGAGAGGCGCTGGCTGTTGACTTTAAAATTGGATTTTGGCTGTGTTGTGAAACACGATGTTGGGAAATGAGTGGAAAAAGGCTTTTCACAGCTACGGAGGATGGAGGGATGAGAACTTGTGAAGCTATCAGCAAATTGCAGCTCTTAGTCTGTGACGTCTGTTGCAGGTGAGGCGCTCCAGCGAGCTGCATGCAGTTCAGCCATTTGATTACTGTGAAATCTGCCACCAGTTATTATTTATTGAGATTCCATTCAGTTTATTTACATAGAACCAATTCACAACAAATGTTGTCTCAGGACACTTTACAAAAAAAAAATCAGTTCAATCGCACATGCATTCCAGTTGATCCTTATAGATCAAAATGTTCCTGTCTAAGGAAATTGCATCGACTCATGGACTTGCAGCATTCATTCCTCTTGGACAAGGTTGTTAGGATTTTTTCCGTGCATCTTGCGCGTATACAGGATGTTTGTACATTTTGAGTTTCAGTGGATGTGAGCACCATATATAATCACAAATCAACTTTTATATCTGTGGAACGAGTGAATCATAAAGTAGAGTGTTCAGTTGCTTCCTAAATGGGGGGGGGGGTGGGGGGGGGGGGTAAAAAAAATTTAAAAATAAGAGAGAATAATTATAGATATGTTTATAATTTTTATATTATAAATATATTAAAAAAGAATAAATAAAAAAAATAAAAAAAA
>CAEGAF010013746.1:0-34129 GCA_903067075.1 Micropoecilia bifurca
GCTTTAGTCATTTATCCGGGAGCTTCGGCTAGAGTTACCAAGGGACCAGCAGCACCTATACATTTAAAGCTGTGGGGTGAAGAGAGACAGAGGCTGCGGCGCAGCGTGTCGGTTGGTCTGTGCTAACCAGAAAGCAGTTGGACACAATATCGCAACACCAAAACCGTGAGTGAAACAATGACTAGTGCAGATGCTATATAAAGAACTCGGGACCAATTTTTTATTATTAGACATCCATATTTGTAGTGAAGGGAACAAATCATGTCCCTTTCAATACCGGACGGGTGGCAACATAACTATGGCGTCTATTCTATGCGCCTTATAATGCGGAAAATACGGTCATCTAAATTGTAGCAGAAAACCGATAAGTGACGTTCTGAACAAACATGGAGTCTGACGCGTCAACGACTGTCTGTCTGTGCTGCTTCCTCACCTGATGCAGGCAGACGAGTGTGTAGAGAGCTTCCCCTGCTGCCACCGTCATCTCTGTGTTGTGTTTCTGCAGCACCAGCATGTCAAACACCAACTGCAGGCGGGAAACACAACATTCATCATCATAACACATTAAATTTCCACATGACTTGCACTAAAGCAAAAATGTCTGGTTGAAGCAAAATTTAGTATTGAAAATATAAAAATATATTAAAAAAACTCAATAAACCGCATTGGTTTAAGCAGAGACCATATGCACATGTGTAACATGTGCACAGTAAATATGCAAACTGTTCATTTTTAAATGGGACTTCCTGCCAAAGCAGTTCAAAATCAGCTGTTGCAGTTGCTGTAGAGGTTTTGAGGTTACAGTGCAGCATTTACCAAGAAAATGTTACTTTAAGTTCTGTATCTACTTGTTATTGCACCAGCGACATTAACACTTCCCATAGTCAGCCTAGCAGGCCCACACTAGCCTGTATTCACGTTTCCTCCAACACGGCAGCCATGTTGCGTCTCCTACCTTGAGGAAGTGGCGCGTGGCGATGAAGAGGGGCGAGTCCTTCTCCTGGTTTTTGGCGCACTGTTCAGCCAGAGGAGACAGAGCCTCCAGACACAGCTGGCTGACTTCTGAACTCATCCTACAGGGGCGTTAAGGAGCTTCACCTGCTATAAACACTTTCCTGGAAAAACACGTTGGTTATTTTTTTGGATAGATAGAATAGATTTGTAAAATCTATTCTAGATGTAAAAGACAAGAAGTTAAATGTGGGTGCAAAGAGGTTCAGAGGATACGAGGTCATTCCCAGCTCCAGTGAAAACATGAGGCTCTTAAAAAGGTCTTCAGGTAGCTGGGGGATCTTTTCTGGAAAGATCTCACAGATGAAGGTGATGAGCTTGTAGTATTGGTTACACAGAGAAGGAAACTGCAGGAAAAAGAAAAGAAAAGAGAGATGAAACATCATCAGACTGAGATCTCAGAAGCCACTGTGTCTCCGTGTGGCGGCCATGTTGGCTCCTTTCACCTTCAGCAGGTCCTGAGACATGAGTGGAAGAACGATGTTGACGCCGTAGAGGACGACGTCCGCCGCGGAGACGGTCCGGCTCGACGCCGGCGTGCCCTGCTCCTGGTTTCGGAAAACCTCATCTGGAAACACAGAGGGTGGCGAGGTTTGAGGCGGAGCGGAGAGGCCCGACCCGCCGGCGTCCGGAGGAGGACAGGAGGACTCACCGTTGTCGCTGAAGTCGATGAACTCCTTGGAGAGCAGGTTGGTGAGCAGCTCCATGATGAGCAGCAGGTCCTGGTACTGGTCCTCCTCTGCCGTGGCGTCGCTGCGCTTCCTGCTCTGGTTGTTTTTGGAGTAGACCTGCAGCAGCGTCAGGCAGGCTTCATACAGCTTCATGGACTTAGTCTGAGGAAACAGACGTTTTCCTGTGGGTTTCCTTCCTCACAGCCAACGCTGGAGACATAACAGACATAACGATACGATCCGTGGCGTCGGCCTCACCTCTCCCAGGTAGCAGATCTGCTTGTGAGCCACTTCCACGAAAACCTCGATGATGAGGTTGATCGTTTCAGGCGTGTTGCTGTAAACCTGCGACATATAGACACAAAATTAAGCACATTTCTCCTAACTCCAGTACAAACAGCTCCACCTAGTGAGAGGATTCTGCTTTGCGATGTTTGTTTTTTTAACGTTAGGTGTTTTTATTAAATTGATTCAGATTTCATAAGTCAGTGTAAAAACTGTTTGCTTAGTTGCATTTCACAGTAATGCCATTTACGCTTTTTCAATATTTATGACAGAATACTTTAATAAATAATTCATTTCCTTCCTTCCTTCATCAAGTGTCAAAATGTCATCTTTGGATTTACTTTCAGGACAACCAATCAAACCGTCTTTGCTGTGAAGATCCATCCAGGATCATCAGGGATCAGCTGATAAGCTTTGCGATCTGATCCAAACCAGGTTCATCAGGATCCGTCACTGATCCGCCGTTATACACAGAATCAACACACGGCGTCGTCTCTCACCTCCATGAGGCCGATGCAGCTGGACAGGAAGTCCATGAGGAAGGAGAAGAGCGAAGCCACGTTGTCTATCTGCGTCGCCTCGGCGATGCCGCACAGCGCCTCCAGTGTGGCGACTATTTCCCGTTTGACCGCCTCTTCCTGGCTGATCTGTGCGAAGTTCTCCTGGTTGATGAGGTTGAGGAAGCGCTGCTGCAGAGGATGAAGCACCTGGACGGAAACTTACACCGTCAATTACTGCTGAGAGCAGGATGACTTGTCCAAATTAAAACATGTGCTTCACATTAAGTTTATTTGCTTTTCTTAAGGCATTTTAGAGAAAAAGGTTTACGAGACAATCAATTTTACTGCCAAAAGAGGACTTCTCTCACACACACACACACACACACACACACACACACACACACACACACACACACACACACACACACACACACACACACACAATGCTGGCCCACAATTTGCAGAGTCAACAGATGAAACTCTAAGGATTTCATTAATGTGTTATGATTTTTGACCATTTAAACACATTTAAGAGGTCACACACTGATGTTGGACGACATGTCCTGAGTGAGGCTGTGAGGTCAAGACAGTGAAGTCTAGTTAAGTCTGGAGCTACATGGGTGATGTTAACAATTACCTTAGTAATTGAGTAATTTATCCAATACTATCGATAAATGCATTTCTCTTCTACAGGATAAAAAACTCATCAAGATTCAAGACATATTTTTCAAGGGAATCCTGGGCCAGAGTTGGCAACAAAGACAAAAAAATTCAACAGTTAAAAGAAAATATATAAAGCTATAAAAAAAAGAACATTTAATGGAATTTTTCTAATTGTTTCTTTAATCGAATAATAAAAAACTTGATTAGTCTCAAGCTTGAAGTATAAATGTTTTTTGAAGTGTGCAAAAACAGATGAGAAAAACATTTCACATTAGTTTAAAAAATGAAAAAGGAAACTTATATTGAGGCATTTTACATCATCCTTCACTTTCAGTCTCAAGTCTGAAGGATAGAAAACATTTATAAAACAGAAATTTCTAATCATTTAATCTCCCTAATCATATGAAGCTAGAAAAATACACTCTTTGCTGCACTTTTTCTCAATTAGTAAGTCTAAATAAATGAAATCTCACTCCATCATATCCTTGTGTGTGTGTTGGTTTACCTCAGCCCAGTACTGCTGCTTGGTGTCAGAGTCCATGTTGGCGAAGCCTCCCAGGACCAGCGCCTTCATCAGGGATCTCTGCACGGAGCTGGACAGCAGGTGGAGCGGCGGGCTGCGGCTGGCGAACTGCTTCGCCAGGCTCCACCAGCCCTCACACTGCACCACGATGTTCGCCCTGACCAATCAGAGGGGCAGAGCATGTCGCCACGGTGAGCTGCAGCTAACCGAGGTCTGTTACATCACCAACCTGCTTAAAGTGGTTAAAAAATATTCATTTTCAGAAGCTAAAAATTTAAGTAGGGATGAAACGATTAATCGGATTAATCATAATCTGATTAATGATCATAATTAATCTCGAGTGAGTCAATTAATCACAATTAGATTAATCGTGATTGACTTACTTGTGATTAATCATCATGATTAATCATGATAATCATCGATCATAACTAATCATGACTAATTGATTACTGAAATAATAGCTAAATAATTTAGTAACTGATTGTTAACTAAAAAGGCGTTCTGCTGTAAGAACAAACCCAAAGTAGCTAAAAAAATCAAAACGGTACAAAAATATGTAGATTTTATGTTGAAGATAAAAACCCTTCTTCATCTCTAAATCAATCCAGAAGCCCTCGAGTCACTTTTATCTTCAACTGGTTGAAATAACATACAAAAATAAAAAAAATTAAAAAATCTATTAAGCAACTTTTGCCATCAAATCATCAACTGGCTGATTAAAACATAGGATTAAAGGCTGTTAATGAGTAGAAGGTGTGGATTTAAGTATTTATTTTGTATATTTTAGCTGCAGATGCATCTTTTGCTACAAATGATCAAGCTACTGGATGCTGTGATGCTGCATTTTAAGGCAATGAAATGTCTTATTTTCTTATTTAGAAAAAGGAAATGAAAATATTAGCTTTTTCTAAAGAAAAAATGTTTCTTCAATACTGTATAAAATAAGCTGCACTGGACAAAAGAAAAACCTGTAGAATGCCACTTATTTTTTAAACCAATTATTAGAATAATAATTAGCTGCAAAGATGATAAAATGGAATCACCTCATTGATGAAACCTGATATGTAGGAAATGCATCATGAATACTTTCACTTCGACCGAACACACAGCGTCTGGAACCGGGTCGTGGAGAACTCACCTCTCCCTCTTTTCCACCAGCGTCACCAGCAGCTCCACCGTGTCGTTGGCCAGCTCCGTCTCCGAGCTCCACACCGACAGATTGTTAATCACCTTCTCCAGCAGGTATCCCACAATCCACTGGGCTCCCTCCGTGTCTGCGCCGAACGCAGTGCTCAGAGGTATGCTGATCTGAGGAGAAGCAGCGGGGAAACGTTGAGTGGAGGCGGGCGGAGGGGGCGGAGAGGGCAGGACGCAGGCGGCGGCGGCTCCACCTGCTCGTAGAGCTTCTCGTCCACCAGCAGGTACGACTTGGCCCAGCGCCGCAGGAACCACACGATGTCCTTCCCCATTTGAGGACTGAGAAGCTCCGTCAAGCTGGCTCTGGTGGCCCGGGACTCAACCTCCGACGTCCTCAGCACAGCAGACAGCAGCCTGGGACACGACGACAGAAATGAAACCACTCACTACCGGAGGACTTCAGTCAAGTTATTCACTTATTTTCTGACATTTCAGTTCCTCCCAATCATCAAGTTGTTTTTTTTATCTCTCTCAATAAAGTCAGTTTCTACTACTACTGTCATATTAATACGTTCATGTTAATGACATGATGAGGCCATGTGATTATTCAACCAGGGCCGGATTCAGAAGCACAAAGGCCCCTAGAGGGGAACTTTGTGCTTTGACGATTAATATTTTCTTAAGCGTAATTTTGTTTGGAGAGTTCATAATTCATTTTATTTAGTTTTTTGGTTTTCTGTCTTATTTATCATTTTTGATTTTTGTGTTTAATTTTGAATATTCAAAGTATCTTATAGTTCCAGTAAGGAGTTTTCTATGCAAAAGTAGAGGCCACTTTCAACACATTACTTGAAAACTGTCTCAAAATAAACATTATTGTTTATTCTGGGACAATTTTATTGTCCAGTAGAATTTGTTATTGCAACACTCCTACTAAACAACTCCTGTTTCAAGTATTCATTATTTTATGTAATCTATCAATGAAGTTGTCATAAACCGTTATGGTGAAATGTTTTGGATGTGATGTTTAGTTTTACAGGGTGTAAAATCACATATTAATGTAAATCGATGCTAAAAGAGCTTAAAGATCTGAAGGTGGAAACGAAACTCTCCAACCTCCTGTTAGCAAGTGAGACGCATTCCAACCAGACAATGAATGATCGGGCCTCGACAGACTGTCAGCATGTTGTTCTTAGTGTGTGTGTGTGTGTGTGTGTGTGTGTGTGTGTGTGTGTGTGTGTGTTTGCTTCACACACATTACGCAGAAGGACAGAGAGCTTAAAGCGGCTTACGGCTGCGTCTTCCCCACCCGGGGACAACCTGCTGTTTCACGTCGTTTGCAGAAAACAAAACCGCGGCGACATTTACGAGGCCAAGGTCGGCCGTCCGCAATCAGGAAACCCGACGCGCTCGGCCGGCGGTCACTACGATCCGCTGTCATGGCTGTCATTCCTCCCCCTTGACACACACACACACACACACACACACACACACACACACACACACACACACACACACACACACACACACACACACACTTCTCCTCTGCTTAATGAGCAATCCAACAAGACGCAGCAGCACGATGACCTTCAAAAGACAATAACACCGGCTGCTTGGAGTGTCTATTGTCGTCACGGCGATTACCAGAGCGGCTGCCAAGATCCCCGAGCAGGACAAGGTCTCCGACACCGAGTGCTAATTGTTACTGAAATAATAAATCCTGCCTCATCACACAAACTACGGTCGGGTTTATGTCGGCTTAAGAACTGGACCTCGCTCAGGTTTTGCTGCCTCATCTTTAGACGGCCGTTATTGATTTTTACAATTTCTCCCAAGACTGAAAAGTACAGAATATTAAAGCTAAAAGCTAATTGTGCTGCTCAATGCATAAACACCAAATTTAACAGCTAAAAAACAGATGACATGGGAAAAAAATTAAGTAATTTATAGTTAGTGGCTTTAAAATAAACACTAAAGTGACAAACTGGAATCTGACTAAAAGTACATATTTATATGCACCGATTTAGGTTTTCTGGCCGATCACCGATTTAAAAAGCATGACCTGCTGATTCTGATTTCGACTGATACTGATTTCTTTGTCTAAAATGTTGCTAAATATCTGGACTGAACAGATTAATAAAATGAAATGCGATTTTTTAAATAATTGTGCTCTAATTTAGTAATTGATTAATCGCTAAATGGAGCATTCAGACTCTAAAAAACGGCCTCTTCATGAAAGAGCAACAAAGTTAGAGCAGTAAACAAGTCAAAGCAGTACAAAAAATATAAGTTTTGCCTTTAAGATGAAAAGTCCTCTAGGTAAATTTCTTCTACCTAGAAATCAGTGGGGCAGTTTTAGCTTCACCTGGTTCAAATTCTGCAAATAAAATTAGCTATTAAGCAACGTTATGCTATCAAATTATTAACTGATTAATCTAAAACAATAATCACCAGATCAGTCCTGCTGTGCTGATGTTAATTCCAGCAGAAAGCTGGAGCTTTTCACAGGTTTTATTGTTTTTCTTGCTTCCTTTGTTACAAATGATCAAATGTTTAATTGGAGAAAAGCTACTTTATTGCATTTTAGGCAGCAAATGTGTGTTTTCTTATTTAAAAAAGGAATGAAATTACATATTTCCATGTTTTAATGTCTTTCTAATATTGAATAAAAAAGGCTCAAGTGGTTAAATAAAAATAGATTTGGAGAATCTTGTCTGACTAATCATTAGAATAATCAATTACAAAATAAAAACGGTGTCAGCGCTGCTAAAACAGTGACAGTGGGGATGACTATGATGAGACTCTGATTTTAAACTTTTTTTTAGTTTTGCAGATTAATTTTATGTTAATTAATCAGCCAAATTAAGGAAATCAGGTCCTGTTTACTGGTGCACCTCTTGCTAAAAGCGAAAGCGTTAGGTGTGTGGGACTCCAACCAGCCGACACCTGATCCCAAAAAACACCGAGCGTGTTCATCCATCAAAGCCCGACAGGCGCTGTGACGCTCTGCGAACTCTGACCCCGGCTGACCCAGGAGCCCGACAGGACCAGCGGTGCTACCTGATGACGGAGTCTGTGCGGTTGCAGCCCGGTATGGAGGAGGCCTTCTCGCCCGGGGAGCCCAGGATCTGCAGCGTGGTGTTGATGTCGACCTCGGTGGAGTGTTTGATGGAGAAATCCATCACCTCGGAGGGGATCATCGGCGTTTCGCCCTGAGGATCGTCTGCCAGCAGGTAACCTGGAGAGAGAGGCAGAGCAAAAAAACGCACCTGATTTTTAACATAAAACATTCGACTTTTACTTTGTCTGTTTGTTTTACAGCTACTGGCATCTCAAACTGGTAAATTATTCCTTCAGTTTTCACTTTTCAAGTATTTTCAAACTTTTCCAGCACTTCACTTTGGAGACAAAAATAATACAAATAAACTAAAAAGAAAGAAAAAAGTTTAACTTCATGATTAGATATTATTTATTACTGCTTTTATTATTATTTAGTATTAATAATGTCTTGTGATAGTATATTACATTCTACATAAACAAAACATAATGAAATTTGTTTTGAACCGTTTCTCTCTCACTCTATTCACCCGACTCCGCCAAGAACAAAACACTAATTTAACAAATATTTAAAAAGAAATATTTTTTATTGGGGGTATAAAAAATGTCTGGTTTCAACTATATAAAAAAATCCAGGCTTTTAATCAGGCGTTTGATTGAACGTCATTACAAAACCGTGCAGTTTGAAAACCAAGGACTTTCAAGGACTCTGTACAGAAATCAAGCACTTTCCAATCCTTGAAAACACTTCAGTATTTTCAAGGATCTCAAGCATCTATGATCATTAAAAAGTAGCACATGTCTAAAATCCTGGGTTTATTATGTGTGTATAGTAGATATGCAGAGTTCTGCTGTACTCTATAAAAACATTATAAAAACAATTAAAGTGGATCTCCTCTGTAAAGACGCCACAACCAGTCTAGAGTGCAAGTTAACGGGCCGTAAACCTCAATAAAGCTTTGAACTGCTCTGCAGACGCAGACTGCATGTCACAAACCCGCAGCGCAGGCTGGTTTCTCTGTTATAAATATAACCAGCAAAGTTTAATAAACTGCACTGGAAAAGTCATTTCTGACTTTAATAAAACAGTTTTTCTCCTGTAGACATGCGGAACATGACTCCTTGTTAAAGTCTAAAGAGTTTGGATCTGACTTTATGTGGAGCTTTTTGTGAACCGGGTTTTGGATTTGCTCTGCTGCGAAGCCACTTCTGATCTGAAAAGTCGCTGCAGGCCGGAGCAGAAACCGGCGCTGAATTAAATCCGTGTTTTGTTTTGAGAAGCTGACCTGAGACCAGTATGAGCCAGTGGATGTCCTCATACAAGTCGTCCAGGACTTTGCGGTCCACGGACCCCATGTTGGTGGAGGCCATGAGGTGCTGCTGGGTCCTCTGGAGCTGACCGTGCAGCCGGTTCACCCGGTCCTCCAGCAGGCTGCAGAGCGGGCAAGAAAGAAAGAAAGAAATGGGGTTTTTGTAAAAGCAAATATGTATGAAAGTATAAAGAGGCTTGTAAATGTACTCAATCTTTTATTTTTGTATTTTGCTACATCAAAGCCATGAAATTTAATTTTAGCTAAATATTTTTTGTGGCATCAACACATAGTCCAATATATTTGGAAATTGGAAGGAAAATGAAGATTTTTTTACCCATAACACCTGTTTTTTTTTAATCATTATTATTTGTGTATACGTAAAATCTGAAAAATGTGTTGCACGCATATTCATCGAGTTGCTATAAATCAAAATATTTCTCTCCAGTCACAAAAGTACTTCTAGTTATGTTTCTACCACACATTCACATGTAATATATTCATCTTCTACCCTTTAATCACTGCCAAAAAGCTGAAGCTCATCAAAAGAAAACACACTTCAACTTCTCAATTGGATTTAGGGCTGGACTTGGACTAGGCCATTGTAACAAATAAAAATGGTTTTATCTGAACCAGGGAGGGTCAACGTGGGGCGAGCTGAGCTGATTTTGTGTGTTGAACAATTAAAGAATAAACGAGGACAAAACTACAAGTTTAAATTTAAATATACTTACAGAAATATTAGACGCAACTTAAAGTGATTATCTTTGCAAATTCTTTTGGTTTCCTTCTATTTTCATTTCTATCATTTTCCCATAATGTCACCTCCCTAAAATAATAGTCCTTTTTTTTTTGCCAAAAGAGATTTTTACAAACAAATAAGTAAGTAAAACTCATTTTTTTTGCCTAAAAATGACCTGGGCAAAAAAAAAACAAAACATAACTTTTGTCAAAAAATATAATTTTATTTTAGACAGTATTATAAGTTATAACGTCTTATTCCACCGGCAGATTATTTAACTTCAAACTAGTACTTTTAAAAAACAGTATTAGGGAATTATTGACTTAAAACAAGCTCCTACATTTAGCTGAAAAGTTACTTGTAAATTAGTTTTGTCTTATTTCAAATGTACCAAGACATCTGCACTAAAAACTAGACCAAAGAAATAACTTGGTAAGACTATTTTTTGCATTGTTAGAGGTTGTAATCATAAGAAGTGAAGAGGTTCCAGGGAAACCTTCTCCGGGTCCAGCATGGCCGCCCAGATAGTTATCACTGGGTTTGTCACCTTGTGAGCAGGGGGATGCAGTGGTCCGCCGCCACTCGTCCCAGCGTGCCGATACTGGACAGCTGGTCAGAGAACAGCTCCCTGTCGTCCTCCTGCAGCTCGTTGATCTCCTCCTCTTCGTGGGACGATATGCCGTTTACAGACTGCTCCCGCAAAAATAATAACAAAAGATTAGAAAAAAAGAAAAAAGGAAGAGATGGGGTGGACAGGATGACTCCCGGGCGCCGTGTCGTCTCACCAGGTTCCGCGTGCCGTCGGGAGCCGCCAGGTGACACTGAATGTAGGAGTTGAAGACCTGGATGGCGGGCTGGACGAAGCAGCCGCGGGGAAAGTGCTCCTCGTCCTGGACGAGCGTCAGCCACGACTCCAGCAGCTTGTCGTACGCCTCCATGTAAACCATGTCGTCTTTGTCCAGCTGAGAGGACGAAGACAAACAAATATGGTCTCAAAATTCACTGCAAGAACTCGACACCGAGGTTGATCTGAAACCATCAGGTTGAGTGTTTTTCTTTAAGTCATCATCAGTGCTGCGTATTAAGGGTTTTATATTCTCCCCACAGTAAAATTTTTATTCCAATTAGTTAAATGAGCAAAAATATTCATCATATTAAAACAACTTAAATAGTGTCCTTGCTCAAATTAAACACTCAAAAACAAATATTGAAACCAGACATTTACATAAAATATGTATTTTTCTCTCGCTGTTTGAATTAAAATAAAAACTTCTCTGATTTTAGCTTACTTATAATTAACAACGTGATTTTAATTTGCTAAACACCAGAAAACGAAGCAAGTACTTTTTTTTTAAAAAAAGATTTTTATTCTGAAAGTTTTGAGCCTTTGCATTGAGCTAATAAAAATATCTGGCTTCAACTATAAATTCTTCCAAACGTCAGATTTGCTTTTTATTACAAAGCTGCACAGTTTGGAAATCAAACACTTTCAAGGACGTTAAACAGAAATCAGGCAAACCTTGAAAACACCTGATTCAAATCCGATTACTCCTCAAATATTTCAACACCTGGATGCATTTTTAAACGTGTAACACGCTGTGACCTGAGGTGAAAGCTGAACGCGGCGCGACTCACCACCTCCTCCAGGGCGGCGCTGCGTCCAAACGAGCAGGTGAGGAGTGTGAGGCAGTTGATGAAGGAGGTGAAGAGCTCGCTGGGCAGCGCCGTCAAAATGCTCCGGGGGAACATGGTGATCAGGTTGGAGATGATGTTGGAGATGCCCACCGCCTCCGAATCCTCGATCTCGATCCTGAGGACACAGAAACCGACTCAAAATCAGACATTTCATTCACCAATAAATGCCCATCTTGTGTTTTTATTAGAGAAGGGAAAATGAAAATGAGGCGTCTTTATGTGGTTAAAGGTTTAAAAAAAAAAAAGTAAGTCTGCTTTGGTCAGAGGAAAAACGGACTTCAGAGCGAGGCTGAACGGCAATCGTTTTCCAGTTCGCCCACTGGTGACAAAAGAAGTCGAAGATATAAAAATCAATCTCTAAACTGAAACTGACAGGCGGCCTGAACCCAGAGAATGTTCCCACAGCTGCATCCCACAATCTTATCTGTGCCTCAGTAAAAATAAAACATAGAACATTGACACTAAAGCTAACTTCTTGGCAGCAAGAAGCTCCTATCTTCGATTCCCAGAGTTTGCATGTTCTCCCTGTGGGTCCTCACAGGTTCTCCAACAGTAAAAAACATTAACAACATGACTGTCAGGTCTCTCCAAGTGTGATGGATGGATATCATGTTACAATGTTATTCCCTCATCAGAAACACACCTGGAGCGTTTTTGATTCTTTCATATTTGAGAAATCCTTTAATCTCCATGGCAACCACTGAGCTGTTATTAAAGCCTGGATGGACTTAGCCCCGCCTTTAAGCACGAAGCTCCTCCTCTGAGCTGCAGTTTCCAAGCTTCCCTCACAGAGCAGCGTTTCCCACCTTTCCCCTGCTCGGCTCCTTCAGACTAGCCAGCAGCAATTA
This sequence comes from Micropoecilia bifurca, assembly GCA_903067075.1. Lineage (NCBI taxonomy): Eukaryota > Metazoa > Chordata > Actinopteri > Cyprinodontiformes > Poeciliidae > Micropoecilia > Micropoecilia bifurca. Next base: position 12,443 of record CAEGAF010013746.1, read on the forward strand.
GCAAAAACCTGGTGGAGAATCAGCCGAGTTCATTGTAGGAGCTACTTCTCAGTGGTTCCTGGTAAAAATGCTGGAAAAACATTGTTAAAGGGTTAATAGAGGAGCACTGCTGTGATGGCTTCCTGAAGGTCAAGTTTCAGGAGGAGGAGTTTTTAAAGGGACAGAGGCCCAATTTCAAGGCGTCACTTTAGGAAGTAAAATTTCTTTTGATATTTGATAAATATATAGCATTTCATAACAACTGAAGGTAACAGTTGTTTGTGCTGTGAAAGGTCATTATGTGCCTGGAAAATAGACAATACTGGCCCTTTAAAGGTTTTGATTAGCAGCATCTGACTGTTGCTTTCTCTATAATTAAGGGTAACAAGGGAGGGCGTGTTAGTTTTCACACAGAATGCTTTCATTTGGGATTTACTTTAGTGCACAAATAACCAATAAGGGTAGAATATGTTGCATTTTCAACATCTGAATTAAATTATTCTTTAAAACAGATTGTTTTAAATGTTCTAATGTAAAAAAAGACAGAGGAGTGCTTTTTTTTCATTTCTTTTAAACCGTGACTAACTGGTTCAAGAGATTTTGATGAAAAACCTGCAGAAAAACAAGAAGATGAAGCGCCTGCTTCTGGTGCCTCTCCTCTTCCCGCTATGTCCGAGTGAAAGAGCTACATTGTGTGAGGAGCCCTGCTAAACCCTATCAGATGGAGCTAAATTGCGTGCAGGACTGTTCAATCGCTGCGGATCGGCCGTCCCTCTCTGCATGACTTTCCGATGAGGCAAGTGGAAAAAAGCTCCAAGAATAGGTGATTAAAGACATAGCAGTGGAGCGGGGAGGAGAGAGAGAAAGAGAGGAAGAGGAGAAAAAGACCCTTTTCTCAGCTGGTGTGTGAGGACGTTATTTATATCAAGCCAAGTAATTGTAGCCTCTTATTTTCAATGAAAAGACGACATCAACATCTCTCACGCACCCAGACTTTATGGAAACAAATACATCTAATTATCCCTTTATTTTTTTGTCACTTTCGGAAATCGTAATTGCTAAGAAATAAAATAGTTTTTTTTTCATTAAAAAGAACTAAAATAAGCAGCCAATAACTAAAAAAGAAAAAGAGTAGAAGAACTGATCTTGGTGCTTTAACGCTGCTCACATTCAGGACCTGCAGACTGCCGATGCCATCAGCTCAGAGATGAGCTTCTGTTGTGGCTGAAATTTACATTTTAAGTAGACGAAGCTCTGAAATACTCTGATTTACCCTCATTTAGGGCCGAGTGGCAGCAGGATGCAGGCGATAAAGTGGCTCAAAGCTGCAATGGCGGCTTGACTTGCAAAAAATAAATACTCAAGTGTGTAGCATTAATATCCTGATGATTTAGATTCTTGAACAGCAAATAACTGGACCAGATATTAGGAAAAAAAACTTCAGTTACTGATTTTTTTTTATTATTATTTTCATCCATCCACTATTTCTGTTTCGGCAATTATACAACTTAGTTGCTTTGCTGTAGCTGGTTTCACGGGAACATCTCAATTCCCTCTCAACAATATTTTGTGCTGCATTAAACATTAAGCTTTACTAAAACACATAACTGGTACTTATAGCATATTTGGATAGTGTTTTTATTTTTATAACTGGCTACATTTAATGAGTCCAAGCAGTTCTTTGCACTGCTGGTGTTGCGATGGTGGTAAACAGGAGATACTTAGTGACGTTCTCTCTCCATTTTAATTTTGAATATTATATTCAAAATTAAAATTTATATTCTGTTCCTATTTTTACCAACACTAGCAGACACTCGCAGTCCTCAGCTGTCTGAGTATTCAGAGGTAGAACCAGTCCTGAAGCGCATGAACGTTGTTATGTTCTGGATAAAAAACATGTCAGACTTTTGAAAGACAACAGCTGCGTGTCCATTACAAATTTGTTCAAAACTTTGTTGATATTTTGCAAATGTCAAAAAAACAACAAAAAAAACAACATTTTCGCAGTAACATGCCGTCATCCTCCTGCCATTTCCTGTTGTCATCGTTTCCACCAGTAGCAACACGTGGTCACATGACTTGTGTTGTTATAAGTATTTCCGTTGCAGTTTTGCGGCGTACGGCTGAAAAACCACCTCATCCTAATGCAAACACTCAAAAAATTAGAGTTTTATCGAAACTGACACATTTCCATTCAGCCAATTTATTTTCCCAATTCCATCTCGCTCAATTTTATGAAAGCAGAGATGGACTGAGACCAACCAATTCTCAGCTTAATTGGTGACAGGCTGGACAAAAAATAAAGCAAGCTTCCAATATGCAAGCGCCAACACATTGTAACATATTGCAACATTTATCATTAAGGATTTAAAATTGTTTTTCTCCCTCCAACCAAGAAGGTCCAGGCTCTCTCTCTTTGTGTTCATGCAGCTCCACATAATTGTCTCCGTGGTTGATATGCATGCAACTCTTTGTTTATCTACTTTGTTTCTATGGTTTCACATCACATGAGTCACATGATCAACAACCAGATTTTACCACTAATGCAAACCATGAAATCGACGACGACAGGAAGTAGTTGAAGGGTGACGGTGCGGCGTGTTTTCTAAAGATTTATCACAAACAAATGTATTCATGTGTGAATTTAGTTGCACTTCTTATTCGACAGAAACACCACAATTGGGAAATTGTGTTTTTTGTTTGTTTTTTTTCAACAATAGCGGAACATCGACAAAGTTTTGCACAAAATTTGTTCTGGAAATTCAGCAACTGTTAGCATTTTGTATTTCAAATGAAGGCAGTCATCTTGCATATGTAATCGTTTCATATTTGAGTAAATACAATAAAACTCCGCTACCTTTAATCACATTTACTGTATAACAGTTCGACAAACAAACACTTGACTCAGAAAACACAGCAAAGAGTTTGCAAATAGTTGTAGCTCCGTCATCGGTTCAGAGCTCCAGGCAACCTGAGAGACAAGCCCCTCGGTTTTATTACAGGCTCTGGCAGCTCGGTGCTCAATTATAGGACAACCGGTGGATATAAAAACACACCATTATTCGCTCCATGTTTAAATGAAAGCAAGTGTGGCTTTTTAATCCGGCTTTGTTTGAAAAAAAAAAAAAAAAAAAAAAAAAAAACAGCGGATGGAGGATAATAATTTGATCCACGACGGCATGAATGCGGTTTCAGACACATCTGGGAAGCATAAGCCACTGGCTACGCTACGTACTCAATTTGTTACCAAGCTGGAAGACAGGTTCCCATGATGCAATGAGGGGGCATTAAAATTGAGACTCAACAAGCAATTACTTCCTGTAAATAAAGCTGAAACGGTTCAACACACAGCGTCTTGCTGTTGACGTTGGCCTCCGACGCTTGTTGAGTCTCCGAATTTAAACACAAAATATGGAAGAAAAAAACATATAAAATGAAATCCAGCATGTCTGCTCAAAGATGAGAAGTGAGGGTTGTGAGCGTCTTTAGCGTTCACACCTTCCGAAAACAAACCGAGAAATTGAGGAGCAACACAAAGCGGTAGCTGCAACCTTTATCTTTCAGGTTCTGAGCTGCCTTAAAGACTGAAGTAATTATTGAATAATGGCGTTCTGCAGCTCCCAAGCACTTTAATGCGATTGTTGAAGGTTTAATGGTGGAAAACAATAAAAGGAAGGCTATTAAGTTAAAAGCATCAGGCATTAGAGAGAAAAGTTAATTCAGGGTTCAGTGGCTCAGGCTGGTTGCTGCAGCGGCGCCTGTCTTCACAGTGCGGCTGCTTTCACTTTCAGCTTTCAATTAGTCTCTGCAGGTCAGTTCTTAAGCTGCACCTGTCAGTGTTGTGGCTTTTGACGAGAAAAAAGTGGACGACTTGTCAAAATGTCAGAGGAAATCATGAAAGTAATAAAAGTAAAAAATGAAGGAAGAAAAAAAAGCCAGGTCACGATTTGTTCAAGCTGGAGCTCTGTGATTACAGCAACAACACATACACAGACACACACGCACGCACGCACGCACGCACGCACGCACGCACGCACACACACACACACACACACACCCACACACACCCCGGTGGCTTAAACGTGAACTGAAACTGATCTAAATCTAAGTATCCATCTAACATTTCATATGGAAGACAAAATAAGAAAAGTTCCCAAACTGTCATAAAGCACCTCAATTTTAATCCCATTTCAGCAACATTTTAGAAAAACTAAAGCAAGAGATGGACCAAAAATAATATTGATATATTTAATAAAAAACAAACATCCAAACTACATTTTAGATAAAAAATACTAACATAAAATCAGACGTTAAAGTGAGTAGCAGATCGGGTTTTTGATTTGGTTCACACGGCCGTGTCCAGGGAAGGGCGGACATTTTTTATTTTATAACTTGTATCCTTTTTTTATATTGTCTTATTAAATGCAATGGGTGTGTATATAACCTTAGGTTTAACTGTATCAACTGGTTAAAGTAAACTAAATGCATTATTTTCCTTTATTTAAAAAAAAAAGAGAAACATTTAAACTCTGCTTGCTTGTTGGTTTAGAAGGGCTTTGATAGTTTTGATAACAGAGTGATTTATTTTAGTCCATTACTGATCTCTAGGGCTGGAACATTAATGCATTCAAGTCTTATATTTTTTTATGCAATTGATTTTTTAATTTTTAACATGCATTGGTTCCAGCAGGAACCTTTCCATTTAAGAGTTTCTAGTACGTCCGTAAACCTGACGCACAAGCGACATCCGCAAACAGCAGCAATGGAAGACGAAGCTGCTTCTCCGGGCTAATTTCCGCCTCAAAAATCTGATTGGACGCTGGAAAGACTATTACTGAGCTAATGGTAGCTAGCTTATCAGTGAAGCTATTAAACTAGCATTTCAATGCTAAACATATAGCAGCTAGCACAGACGTCCCTAATGCTAATGTCAGCGTCCAGATTTCTAAAGAAGGATTTTTTCACATGGAAAATAACAGAATAACAGATAAAACAATATTGTTGAACTCGAATGTCTATTTATTTAATAATTTACCCATAAAAAACTTTACATTTTTTTATTGAAAATATTGCAAGTTTTCATTTAAAAAACAATTAAATACAGATCCAGCAATTAACCTGATTAAATATCTTAACAGATTCCCACCACTGCTGCTGCAATACAGGCTTGATGAAAATCAACATGTTTGAAGCTTCAGCCAGTAGCAAGGAGAGAATAAGATCCACCCAATACAGCAAAATGTTTCGGTGCGTCTCCTCAAAGCAAAACCATAACACTGGGACTTTCATCAAAACAGATTTTAAACCATCTGAGCAGCAAATTCTGCTCAAGTAAAGCATGTAAGCTAATAATGTAGCTTTTATGCTAACAGCGACAGAGAGCTTCGCACTCACCCGTTGATCATACTGAGCAGGCCCTCCACCAGGTGAGCCAGGTAGGACACCTGGGCGCTTTCGTCTGGGAAGATGGGCCCGTGCATGGAGGCCAGCTGGGCCAGGCACTGCAGGGAGTCCTGGGCCATGTCCGAGTCCTCACGGATCTTCCTGTGAATCTGCAGGACAGACAGACAGACGCGCCTTTCTCAGACTGAACTGTTTCTTTATGGAAACGAAATACATCTAATTGTCCGTCTGCAGCACTTTGAAAGGTGCAGACCAATTATAAAATGTGATTATTTTTTAATATACAGAATGTAACTAGTTGGTCATGATATTTTTTATTTTTTATTTTTACAATAAATTGTCCCAGAAATTATTGTGATAAATGGTGCCGTTGTTGTTCTGCAACCATTTTAAAGTAATATATTGTTTTTCCCTCTCAAAGATCAATACATTATTTTGCAAACTTATCACTGAAACTGGAAATAAGGATTAAAAAAAAACACTAAAATATATAAACAATAAATAAAAAACACACACAACCAAAACCATAAATTATAAAGTCTGTAAACAAAATTGGCCTTCATTAAAAATATTATTAATCAGAATGGAAATTATTTTAATCATTTTAATTGATCTTGCGACTGATTAATTAATTAAACCAAACAGCTTATTTCCAATCAATATACTGAGACTGCCAAATATTTTTTTTTTATAAAACAAAACATTCTCCTCTCTGTATTTTGGTTTGTGGCAGCAAAATAATCTCAGTTCCAACCCAAGCAAAAAAACAAACAAACATGTCAAAAAAGAGCTAAAAACAGGAACAAATGCTAATTTCAAACATCACTGGTGAGGATAAATAACAGAGGCTAACAGATCTACTGCAGCAAAACTGTACAGCAAATCCAGCCTGGATCTCGAAGCGGGTCCAGCAGCACCAGGACCATGTGAGCGTTGACAGAGTCCTGCTGACAGCTCTGCCACGCTTGAACCACACGTCAACATGAGTTTGGGGTGTTTATGAGTTTGATGCTTGTTCTTGTTTTAAAACGCTCAGATTCTAACTGCATTCCTGTTTCTGGCAAATGGTCGATTTCTTGCAGACATTTTGTTTTGACATACGAGACTTTATGGACATGATAAAAACCTTTAGTATTAATTTAAAAGCTGAGCATTCTACATATTATTGCTAAAATCACCTATTTTTTTCAACTTACAAAAGTTCAGCACCTTACAATACAGACATTTTGCCAACAACAAACAGTTCTGTTATTTTTCCATCTTATTTAACCACCTTAGTGAGAAAAAAAATCAACAGATATGGCAGCAATTATAATAAAAACCAACATCATGCTTCACTTTTATTTAATTCGTTCTGACTATATTTTATGTGAGAGTTTATAAAGAGATAAAATGCCTCAAAGCAATCTGCTGGGTTTCCTTAGAAACATATTAAGCTAATTTGAATAATGATCTGGGCTTAATGCACCGTTTGATAACTAAGATCAACTTTATGTACGTTTGAAGCAAAAACACTATTTTGGTAAAGTGCCTCGAGACGACATTTGTTGTCAATTGTTGCTAAATAAATAAACCGAATTGATTTTCACTAAAAGTGAGAAAAGTGATGAATTTACAAAATTACAGCCCGACATTTATTGAGTGTGAAGAGGAAATGACGTGGCCACTGCTTGCTACGTTTTTAGCTGCTGCTGAAAAGACTGTTAAGAAAAAGAACCATAAAGGAAAAGATTTACTTTTGTCCCCCTTTAACACAATTCCAATTTTAAAAATGTAAAAAGCTGTTTGATTTTTATTTCCTAAACTCTTCTCCTTACTCTTTATGTAAAGGGTCTGAAGGTGAGTGGGAGTTTTATTTAACGTGAATTGTGCTCTGATTATATTTCAACCTTGTCGCCCGACAATATTTAGCTTCGCAAGGCAAACCTCCACAAGTAGAAAAAGCTGTAGTGGAGGTGAACCCGATCCAACCAAAGCTGAGCAGGATTAATACTCACTGGTGCAACAAGAAAAAAAAGAAAACAACAATTATCCAGCTACTCCGACTTCAGCGTGACCCTGTGGTCTCCAATCGATCACTTCGGATTACGTCAATTAAACTCCTGAGCGGAAAAGATTCAAGTCCCGACGAGAGACATACAGAGAGAAAGAGAGAGAGACATAGAGAGAGAGGGACAGAGAGAGAGAGAGAGAGAGAGAGACCGCCGCCTGACGTGGTCTCATTGCATCGAGCGTTCGATCCCGAGATTGATACGCGTCGAGCCGTCACACTCTGGCAGCGGGCGGAGAAGCTGTGGAGGGGACGAACGGCGCGCGGCGGGGGCAGCAACAGCGCCGCGGCGAGTCATCACAGCAACATGTGGTTCCACTGACGGCTCCGTGCAGATGTGCGGAGCTCCAGCGAAGCAGCCAGTTCTTTCCTTCCTTTTCTTCCCCCCCCTGCTTCTTCCTCCGCGTCCTGAACTGTCATCCTAATAAATCCACAATGCGAGCATCTTCAGCCGGTGCCTCGCACACAAAACCATCACCAGAGCACTCAAACTTTCAGCCTCCCCTGTTTTTTTTTTTTTTTTTGCACCCCTTCTCCTCCTCTTCTCACTCAATCCCCTCTGGATTCCTTCCTGCTTCGTTCCCACACTCTTCCTCCCCTCTCTCCGCTTTCTGATCTCCAGCTGCGCCGCCCTGTTGCCCACTTGGTAGCGAGCCACGCCGCTCGGATGCTAGCGTGTTCTAGCCGCCACGCTGTAGCCTCCAGTGCCGCCGCTCTCTTCCAGAGCGTGAAGTCATCCTCTGGAAGAGCTCGGCAGGAGGAGGAGGAGGAGGAGGAGACAAGGAAGGGGGGATGTGGGGGTAAACTGGTGAGTAAGTGAGAAAGAAAGCAAGAGGGAGGAGTGGGAGAGCAGCACAAGGCCAACAGATTGAACAGCACCAGCTCTGGAAAAGCAGCTGCTTCAGCGAACGAGCCATACCACGCCAGTAATGTCAGTCGCCTTGAGTTTGCCTATAGTTAGACACGCTGAATGCTGCGCCGGTATTTCTGCCAGCGCAAAGCGGGACGGAAGGAAGAATTAGGGATATATCAGTATGAACGAAAATAAAAAGTTCTACACCGATCCAAAATTATCTGCATCAACCCTCATACTGAAAAAAAAAAAAAATCTAGATTATATATTGGTGACAATGTGCCTGATCCATAAGGGCAGACCTATTCAGTCTAATTCTGTATTTTAAGCTTTGCTTTCTTATTAATTTTACATTATATTTAGAATCCTAATTGCACTTTTTGAACCATTTGAAAGAAAGTTTGTTACATAATTAACAAATTCTGTAACAAACAGAAACAGGTTGACCTGGAAAGTCATCCTATTGTCTTTATCAGTTTCAGTTTCTTTATCATTTATTTTACATTGGCTGTTATCCTCCTAATTGCACTGACTGGACAAATGAAAACTTTAACATGTTTGACCAAAGTTATTTATGTGTGCCGTACTGGTGCAGAGTTATCAAATAAATGTACAATTCTGTACATTTATGTCTGTTTTTTAAAAAAAAAAAAAAAAAAAAAGCAAATGCCCTAAGTCGGTGCGTTCTTGCGCAGTACAGAAGTTTTAAGCTGCGTTTCCATTACAAATGTGTGGGAAAAACAAACTTTTCCATATTCTACTAATGTCTACTAACCTCAGAAAAATGAGGGGTGAAAGGTCAACTTTACTCTTCTGTTTTCAGTAAAGGAAGTAGCGGCTACAGCTAAATGTTAAAATATTGTCCAGCTCCAGTGTTAAGAGTTCTTTACAAAATTAAAGTTTGCTGGTCCCTGACAGAGCAACTTGCATTATTATACAATAATAATGTATAATTATTATTGTACATTATATACAATAATATAATGTACAATACTTGAGAATATTGAGTAATATTCTCAAGTAATATTGAGAATATTACTTGAAAATATTCTCAATATTACAGCTTATCGCAATAATTACTGGGACAATTTATCATCCAGCAAACATTATTGTTGCAGGTCTACATATTATCTTAATAGTTTTTGTAGCTTTGGAGAAAACAAAATAAATCATAGTTGCCTGAGCATTTTACATGCTTTGAATTATTGTATTGCAACAAGACAAAAACATAATGAGGTAATTCTTTAGATTCAAACTAGGGATGTAAGTTATCAGATAATGAGTTGATTGATCTCAACAAGCTCAACAAGCTCATTAATGCGAAATGTGTTTGTTTCTAAACAGAACCGCATAAAGTGCATTTTGCATCCCACACTCGGTTCCCATTCTGCTGCAGCCCTGCCACCTTTATTTCTGCATCAACCGGTTCCGCTTAAGGATGACCATCAGGGCCCTCTTCTATCAATCTACAACACTAAAAGAAGGTCTAAGTGGACGTTATTAGTTAATTGATTCGAGCTAATTTTAATATAATAAGTCATTAAGAAATAATCAACAATCGTAAGTCGATTAATTGTTTGCATATCTAATTAAAATTACACAGTACTGATGCGAACAACTGATTTAATTAGTTAATCATAAATCAATTTAAGGTTAAGAAATTGGGGATAAACCAACAATTATGAGTCAAAGGGGGTTTAAGCCTCTCATCTAGAAAATGAGAACAAACTCGGCTGAGGTCTACTCCAAACCTCAGTGATGGTGATGGTCATAAACTCCAGCAGTATGTGGAAGAATCTAAAATTAGAACGGTGATACTACAAGAAATTGGCCTCTGAATTGACTTCAATTCAAATGAGACATTGAAACGCAAAAACTGGCAATACTAAGAACAATTATAAAAAAATTATCTGGAGAATATAATTACTTGCACTCTCCGGTATAAATGACGTTTAAATAATAATAACCCCACTGAGGAAATGGCCTGAAAAATTAAAAGAAAAGCAGTAAAGCAGCTAAAAAGGAGGGTTGACAAAGGATAATAAAAAGCAAAAGAGAGCGAAAGAGAGCCGGTGCCAGTGATATTTATAGCAGACAAAGCCTGGTGTCTGTTACCACAGGGGGGCTAAGAGGCTCGTCTTTCTGTCCTTTTTTAAAATCAACGCCGCGCTTCCAACTTATTGTCTTTCCCACCATCCGCCTCCCTCTCAGATTATGTTACCGTGAGCCTGCAGGGCTCTGCTGCAGCCTCATCTCTGTGCTGATTGGGTTTGTTTGAGTAAACACGTACAACACCAGCCTCAGTTTCTCTCCCTTTGTGGGGACAAGTGCATGCCAAGCCTATAAAGAGCAGCAATTTTCATTCTTCTTGCTTCCTAAATTAATACGACATAATGTTTTATACGGTACAGCCTGTGATGGGCAGATCTGAGATCATTATCAAACCAAAAACAAAACAATGTGTTTTCTGAAGGGATAGTGAATAGGAGGAAAGACTCCAAATGTTTAAGGGTTGGTGTTTTTTTGTGTGCATTTTTGTTTTTGTTTACTTCAGCCCACATTTTGTTGCTCTGACCAATTTTAATGTTCACTAAAAACACTTTGAATTTTGGAAATCAAAAGTGAACAGGGAAATTAAAGAATAATTTAAATGCATATGACATCATGCAGTGTGCTGGTTCACTTATCGTTTTATTGTGTCGCAGTCACTATTATTCTTCCCTCCATAAAACTGCTGCTCTCCCACTCAGGAATAAAACCATGTTGTTGAAGCATTGATTGTAAAATTTAGTGTGAATATCTTTTGTCGTCTTGTTTCTTCATCCCCCTCCCCCTTTTTTTTGTGGTTCTGACGGTCCGTGCTGAAAAGCATAAACTGCTGCTTACTTTCTCATCTCCAACAGACCGTTTATCCCGTAAACGCTACGCCGCTCACAATCACATCCACCATTCCCTCTTTTCTCTTCGGCTTCCTCTCATTTTCTTTTGATTTGATTCATTGTTTTGTTCCACATTTAGCCCTATTCACATTCTCGTCTGCACCTCGGCTCGTTTTCTTAGCGGACAGGATGATAATTGTGAGGCTTTGAGCATCTCTTCAGCTGGACAGACTGCATTGTTGCTTAAGCGCATTTCCAGAAAATATGTCTTTTTATTCTGTCTGACAACACGGATCTGCACTCCAGGGTCTGGATAACACAATCGATAACGATCTCACCCCGGTGTTAGCTTACTGACTTCAGAATTTACTGCTGCTCCCATCACAAAACGCACAGATTAGCCAAAAAGAGCTTTCCCTCATGCTTAACGCTGCAAATAAAAGCAAATTTCAAATCCATTACATGCCAGGTTTTTGATTCTTTTGCAGGTTCTGAATACACCAGATATATATAATGGTATTTATAGATTTAAAGATCAGTGCAGAGTCACTGTGTTTGGGTCTGATCAGGTTCGATTGCTGCATTCCAGGTGCACAAAGGGGCATCACAGGAGCTGTTGGACTCTAACAGGGGTGTCCAAAGTGAGGCCTGGAGGCCCCCGAGTACCAGTCAGCAATGCTAAAAATTTGCTTAAAAAAACAAAAAAACAAAACAATCTCCACATTTTTATGGGTCACAGCTTGTTTTGTTTTTGTTCCATTAAGACAACGATCTGAATCCCTTTTAACATCTTGCATCTTTAATTATGCACAAATTTCACAGAAGTTGTTTTTTTTTTTTGCGCAGATTAAAAATAAATGCAACTGTAATTTAATATATTTTGTAGCTTAAATTTGCCAGGGCAAAAAGTTTGGACATCACTGCTCCCAAAAAAAACCAATGAGTGTTTATATACCCGTTAGTATTTTTTTTTTTTAAATTAATTTTAAATAACATACCTGATGGTGCAGAACATCTGTTTTTCTGCACCGCTTTCATTTTCCATATACAGTAAATAGTCTGTTGTCAAATGTGGACCACATACATTAAACATCACACATCCCAGTTTCTGATGACCGCACAGTTATGTTTTACAATCATAAAAGTGCTAAAGTGGTAATAAAATACTCAATTTCACCCTTATTCCCATACTGTTAGCAGAGGGTTTAAAAAGTGCTACTGATTCATGTCAGGAGTCGTAATATAACTGTTGCACCGCATGTAAAAACTTTACAGCATCGCAAATAGCATTCATAAATCCAGACACTAATAGGTGACACTAAAACGATGAAAGGCATTCAAACAGGAAAGCTGCCTTCAAACGTACAGGGACTGTAAAAATTACTAAGGATAAAATAGACTGTGCTCTCTAACTGCTTTGGCATGAATGTGAGTAAGTTTCACCTCCTCCTCAGGCCATAAAAAGAAAAGAAAAGTCCCTAAATCTGCATTCTTCAAATTAAACAAACTTTGGTGTCAGCAATTTGTGCAGCAAATATTTTTATTTGAGCTGCTATCATTTTGAAGATATTGATGAATGTCTTCAGAGGTTATCAAAGGTCAACCAGCTGGTCCACATTTACAAAATCAAATGGGTTGTGGTATCAGTTTATTGTGCAGTAAAAATGTTTATGTAGTTATGTTCACCAGAGATAACCAGTCATTAACAAATTCCCCCAAAAATATATATCGATTAAATTGTATTCTAGAAGTTTTGTAAAACAGCTGATTGACACCAAATCTGCTTAATCTTTGTAAATTTAGGTGGGTCAGACGGGATGATGGATCTTTAATGACCTCTGGAAACATCAGTCTTTAGAATGAGAGCAGCACAAACAACATTTTTTAGCCGCACAAAGGTTTGACACCAATTCCCTTCAGGCTGCCGCTAGGATCTCGCATTGCACGGCAAAGACAACAAGTTGCTCGGTGGCAGCTGAAACAAAACATTTCAACGCTTTGCTAGTTGCTCCATTGAGGGAAACAGAGGTGGCGATAATTAAACCTTAGTGATCATGATAACCATCGATGGGGACGCTGGACAGCTGCATGAAACAGTCCACTGGTTCTTGTTAGCTTGCAAAAAGAAGCAGAGGAGGAGCAGAGGAAGCGCATAATGAAGGCTGACAGACGTCCGTCCACTGAGGGGGAGAGACGGGACGAGTGTGTTATGGTAAGGTTACTGGGGTTGTTAACAGGGGCCCCTAATCCTGGGGCCAGGCTGTAATCTTGCCACTGGTCGGCAATGGACTTCGACCCTGATGGCACGTGCGTCTGAGGACCCCCTCAACACACACTTACCCGGGTCACACACCCCACTCACCACTACACACACAGCTGAGGAGACACGGCAGCTGAGACAGCAAAGGACGCCATTAAACGCAACACACACACACAGACACACACAAACCCAAACCGGCAGACGTAAAAAATGCACCCCAACACAATGATGCTGAAGGTACAACACACACACACACACACACACACAATCACTCACTCACAGGCAGCTGATGGCGCGGCGGTGGCCTAACAACAACAAACAGTTGAGCTACTAGAAATACCACAGCGAGATCTGAAACCAGAGGCCTGGAAACTGAAACCAACACAAAACATGTCCTGCAGATTCCAGCAGCGCAAAGAACCGACAGAAAAATGACAAACATTTTTATTCGCAGGCAGACGCCGGAGACAATCGAGCTTTGCGTACGGTGGAGACGTCGCTGTCGTCCGATTCCTCACTATGAGTCATGAAATGATCCTCCAGGAGATCCTGAGCTGTGACTGAATACATCTGGATGCATCCAGAGCGTCAGCAGCTACGTTTCCATTAAAAACATGAGCCATATTCTGCTAGTGTCAACAAAACCCCCCCATTAAAAAAAAGAAACTCAACATGAATAAGTTTGTTCCCACTGTGAGTCAAAGAAAACATGCAGCGCCATCAGCCAACCACTTCCTGTCGTCTTCTTTGTCTTCTCTGCCAGTAGCAAGGTCTGGTTGTTGATCATGTAACTCGCCGGATGCAAAACAACCAGTCTCATTACGGTTTTACAAAATACACTAACTTCAATAAAACTGTGTAAAATGTACATCTTATTAATTCAGAGCAGCTATATAATGTTCAATGACATGTTTGACTTTTAAAAATAAATCTTTAAAATCTAAAATAACCTGATATCTTCAGATCGCACTCAGTAGGAGCAGGGAACAGTAAGAGTGGACAAAACTACTGATTTGTTTAATATTGTGATAAATATTAATTGATATGAAAAAGAATAAAACAGAGTAACTTTGCTTAAACATTTTCAGCCTTCCTGTTATCTTCTAAAAGTCTAACTCTCCTGCAATCTCTTGTTTTTATGTGCTGCGTTCACTGACTGTAAAAAGATTAAAATGTTTTTGTTATGACCATCTAAAGCTGGATGTCGGCCGATTCTGGTTAGTTGATTTCTTGGGCTAAATCTAATTATTAGGTGGATTTTTCCTCCTTTTCTGGGATCAAATCTAAGGCTGAAACGATTAATCGAATTAATCTTGATTAATTGATTATTGAATTGCCAACACATGTATTAATTGATTAATCGTTAACTGGAGCATAAAGACTCCAAAAAGGCCATTTGCTGAAAGAACAACACTGAGAACGAATTAAGCCAAAATGTACAAATAAAGGTAAAGACCTGCTAAAAGAAAGTCTCCCATTAAGCTCCTTTTGCTGTCCAGTTATTAACTGGTTATTGATATTGGTGCATTGACGTGCTGAGCAGAAATACCTGAGCTTTTCACATGTTGACAGTAGAAGTGTTTTTAGCTGCAGATCCATCCATTTCTACAAATGATCATCTGTACGCTACAGGAATGCTCATTGCTTTTAGGCAATAAAATGTTTATTTTCTTTTTAAAACCAAATTGTATATTTGCATCTTTTAAAGTATTTCTAATATTGTATAAAAAGGCTTAAGTGGTTAAATAAAAAATCTGCAGAATGTGACAATTGTTTTCTGATTAATCGATTATTAAAATAACGGTTAGTTGCAACTAGGATTATATAAAATATTTTATTGTGACTTTATTCATCTAACTCAGTTTTTAAGTGCATTTGCTTATTTTAATTACATATTAGTTAAATATTGATTAGTTTCAGTTTAATTTTAGTAGTAGTTTTAGTTTTTTCATACTTTCAATTTTCAGGTGCAAAATTCAAAAAGTCAAAGTTATTGCAATTATGCAAACATGAATTGGGTAATGACTAGTAACTGAAGATACTATTTTCAAAACTGTATTTAATTTTTGATGAACTGGTGTTTTCTCCTAACTTTTGCTGTCACTATTTGAGGACTAGATCAAGTGCCACCAAGACGAGTGTGGTGATTAGCCGTTAGCTGACGTAAACTGCTGGTATATAGGGGGAAAAAATCTATTTTACATCAGATTGAAAGACTAATAAATGGATTCATAAACACAAAAACAAAGGATACTTTATAATTTCAGTATGCTTTAATTAGTTTTATAAACAAAGTATAGTCATAGCTTTTCCACATTATTTACCGTTTTTATTTAACTAAAATGTTTTTTCCATTTCTGTTTTTGCTAGTTTCAGTTAACTATGATGCGCTTGGTTGAAAATCCCTTCATGTTGAATGAATAAACTGTGGTGAGAATCTATTGCAACCGACCCGTTTTCACCTTCTGCTAATTTTTCCGATTTGGTGAGATGTGCACAGAATCATCCTCAAGCTACTCTGTTAACTAAGATAAGACCTGAAAGAAGAAGAATAAAATAAAGTAGCATATGCCTGGAGGCCGTTCAGAGGAGGAACACTATCTGGCGATGGGCAGCTGGAAGTTTTGGACAGATGCTTAATGGAAGAGGAGCTGACCAGTTTGTTCCACTCGTCTATTCCACAGCGAGCGCTCAGCCAGCGTGGGCCGCCTCTTTGAACGCGCTGCACTAAAATACACATTTGCTTCACCGGGCGGTCTCCTGAACGGTAACGCAGTAACACGAGCCTGCTGCAAAGCACCTATAAATCTGCTTAATGGTGCATTCAGGAAAGCCACAGAAGAAGAACAAACTTAGAAAGCCCCACCGGGGGGAAGGTTAAACCAGGACTCGCAGCCCGACATGAAGTAAACAAACCACCCCGGAGAGGAGAAATACTCCAGTACTTTAATGGAGATGTGGAGAAAATGTTCCAAATTTAGCAGGAAAAACATTCTTTTATTTTATTTTATTTATAACAGTGCAAAAAATAATAATAATTGAGTAACATTTCAAGAAGATGTATGAGTCAGTAATGCCTTAAGAGTGATAAAAAAATAAATTGTGCTAGTTCCACTGGCAGATTATTAACAAAACATTTTTCCTCAAACCAAAAGCATAACTGATACTTTTAGATCAATATTAATGAATCATTGACTTATAACAGGCGAATAAATCTTGCTGAAAAGTTACTTTTAAGTTAGTTTTGTGTTGTGTGACGTGTAGTAAGATATTTGGAAGCGGAGGAGAGAGACAAGAATCAAAGCTTCTATGTGCAACAAGTATGTGATGACCTGAACCGGTAAATGAAAAGCCCGTCCAGGACTGTGGGGATACTCACCGAGAAGAAGAGGTCCATGACGCGGGTGTCCAGCAGCGCCTCCCTCCAGGACTCCGAAGGCTTCAGCGTGACGTTCTGCGTGGCCTCGAACATGGCGAGGTAGTGGCGCCCCAGTGGTCCGCCGCCGGTTAAGGCCGACAACAGCAACAAAAAAAGGAGGAGGAGAAGAAGAATATAGGAGGAGAAAGAGGAGCACAGGGAAAGCAGCGGCTCCGTCTCAGTGGTTAGGTCTGGTTTGTGGGAGAATCCTCTTGATACTCGTTCTTCCTCTCATTAACCCCGTCAATCTTTTCTCACAATAAGAGTCGGGTTTTCTCAGCCTCTCCTCCTGATCTGCTCCATGTCGTCTTCCTTTCTTCCTCGGCTTTTTATTTGCTCAAGCTTGTACCCGCGCAGTCAAAGCGGGTCCTTCTTTCTCACCCTCCTGTGTTTTCCCTGACTTTTCCAGTCTATGACATCCCCCCTTCTCGCTCGCTCTGACAGCCTCTTCGCTCCTTGTCCTCTCGCTCAACCCCTTCCCTTCCTCCTGGCCCTCCCTGCTTGTGCTCTCGCTTTTCTCTCCTCTGTTTCCTTAAGATCTGAGACTCCGCTCCTCTGGGAGAAATGCCCGAGGCTCCTTACTGTCCTCTCTCTCTCCAGCCCTCCTCGGCCAATCGCCGGGGCTTTCCGACTGACCACTTTCCAAGATGAAATCCATGCTGTCCCCCCCGCCCCCACTTCATCACTTAAAAAAAAAAAAAAAACGTCTCCGTTAATCGCCCATTCTCCAACTTGAACTATTTAACCTAAAAACTCAATGTGGGTTGTGTCAGCCCGTCACCACAACACAGAGGCAGTGTGCTAATTTAAACCGTTTATACATCCACAACCGGCCTATTCTTGAACCCACAATCTGTAACTACACAACCGCAACAATTCCAGTTGTTCGAAACGTCTAAAAAAAAAACACTCCCATAACAAGCTTTTCAAAGCTCATTGAAGCACATCTTCTTTATAGCTACAGTTTCTTACCAGCATGAATGCAGTTCACACACCCACAATATTCCACACCAAAAGAGACGTCTTGTTATTACGATTCACCAAACACCAACAAAACAAAAACGTCCACATGAAAGGGCTCAATGCAGACGCCTCCTTGTATTTATTCATCTACAGGCTATTTTTCAAGTGAAAGAATAAAAAATTTGTGGTCAATAAGTTGATTAATGTGTGTATGGAGACACACGCAGGACATAATTAAGTCATATTTAATTTATTAAGGCAGGGTTTCTCCCAGTAGCCTGGCGGGCCACCAGGCTTTACTTGCGCCCCCACCAGGCTTAACACTGCTTATTTTTTAAATCTTTTAAAAATGTTTGCATTTTAAGACTTTATAGTTGGTGTTCAGATATTAATTTTCCAATCACTCATAAATATCAAGTGATATTTTCAAATTTCCTGCCAACTTTACACACGTTTTAATTCATAAACACGACAAGCAGCTGGATGAATGACTGTCGTAGCATCCAACCACCGGGCTTAGCAAGTTTTCATACATGCTAAATTATTTCATACTTCTGTGCCTCATTACTGCACATCAGGTTATTTTTTATTAGGAAGTGATGTATACTAATGATTTACTAAGACTGTTTAAAAAAATGCTCAGATCTTATACATTTCAAGATTACAGAAAGGATTTTATATTGTTGGGTCAATCATTTCCAATAAACGATGACCCTTAAAGATCCCTAATCAAACCAGACTGACACTAACCAAGCAGATACTGGAGGCAGCAGACCAGGGGTCACCAACCCCAGTCCTTGAGATCTACGATCCTGCAGGTTTTAGATCCATTAAACGCTCCAACACACCTGAATCACCTCCTTAAGATGCCCTCAAGTTTTGACAAAGGCCTGGTAAAGAGTCACTTATCTCATCTAGTCAGAGATCAACGCACTAGGGAGTCCAAATGACAGAAAATGACTTTAACTCAGCTGTCAAGACTAAACTAAGTGACGCATGGTTGGTACAAACCCTGCAATGGGAGAAGGAAGCTCATTAAATGGTCAAAGCAGGAATGTGCAAATTCCTTAGAGTCTATTTGACACACTTTGTTTTAAATTTATAACATAGTCCACCAGAGATTAAACCACCCACTCAATCACAAAAAACATCCAATTATAATAATCTATTATAATGAATTGTTTTATTTTATCATCATTTTTAAGATAGAATCCTTTAGTAATTACCTTAAAGGTTGCAGTTTAATGGGTTGTAAAAGTAACAATAGTATAAAACATTTATTATTATCCACTTTCCACAGTGCCTCACTTTGATTGGCTTCACCCATCCAGAAACACTTTCAAACAGCTACAAACATAATATCCAATTATTACTTTGAGCTTACATTTATGTTTAGATTTCCACATCAACATAAACTGATTTTTATTTCTTTTAACCTAATTTCCGTCATGTCAGCTGGCATCACTGCACCGCGGCTCAGTGACGGCACAAGCCGGAAACTTCCACAGGAATGTTAGATCAAAGCCAAACGGCGGCAGAGGCCGGCAAGGTCACGCATTCCTCCGACGCCAGTCCGGTCCCTCCCCGGCGCACACGCCCCACAACGACACGGCATGCCGCACTTTGGGCACAAAAGTTGCCACCTGTTTAAAGTTCTGAAGGACTCTTTAAAAATAGAGAGTCAGACGAACGATCACAAGCTAAATACTTCTAAAGAGAGGAGTAGCTGAACATGTTTTCACACCTGATGGTCCCGCGAACTCAGTTTGGTTGGAGACCTAAATTGCATCGTTTGTTACATTTTCAGATGTTGCCGTTTGCTGTTACACTGCAGTGTGTTAAAAAAAAAAACATTTAATAAACCCGTTCCCCTCCTCAGCTGTAGGGGTGCTGCAACAAGACCTACTCTAGGAAACAATACAAAAAAAATCTTGCTTTTTTGCAAAATGTAAACAAAAATGGAGCAGTGCCAGATTTTTGTGGTTGTAGGATTTCTCTCTTGCTTTGGTAAAAGACCAAGAGTAATTTCTCCCGCTAACGCTGGACTCAATGGTTTGGTTTGGTTGTATTTATGCAGAATACCCTGTGATACATTCCACCTCCTGCTTTTTGAGAGAGTTTGATTGCATGTTCACACTTCCCCAAACCAATCAGACTTTTCAGTCAAATTAGCAAAATGTGTTCATGTGTTGGATCCTAAATACAGCTGAGAATCTAACATGCTGTATAAACCAAAATTTCCGTTGATTCCACTGCTATGTGCTCCTTGTTTGGCCTATAAAAAGAAACACAAATAAAATATCTCTATTGGTGCGTTCACATCAAACGCGTTTTGAGCGTCAAGCGTTACATTCAAAGTCTATGTGGAGGCGCGTTGAGGGCGCGTCTGACGAGTCAAAATCGGCCTAAATGTTTTCTATTGCCGGCCTATTTGATGCTCCAAACACTTCAAATCACGCCACGCCAAACGCTCAAAACGCGCCGTTATGGGCCCTCGACACGCCTCCAACTGTAAATGTACCATGAATGCGAAACGCGTTTGGTGTGAACGCAGCAAAAGTCTGTTTTAAAAACAGAGAAATTCAATATTGCATGATTTACTTCTTGAGGGCATTTAAGTCTTTCAATGAAAAATCAGTCGTGTGAAGGAAGGTCCACCTGCCTGTCTATGCAAATGCAACCATCCAGTTGAAATACAGCACAAGCTATTGCTAATATTTGCATTAACTGAATGGAACTGAAGTTCTGAATGTTTAGTTCCCAAACCTATCAGAACCAGAAAAAGGAACCAGTCTGTGTGTGTTTGTCATTCCAACACTATGAGTAATGAACCCGGAGTGACGACGACATGTGGCTGTGGTTTGTGGGTTTTTAAAAGACATCACCTGCTACTATCTCGACCACTCCAGCAGGCTCCAGAATATCTAATGTGACACGTCAATTTTCCACTCCAAAGACGAGATGTAATGACAGACTGTCAGAGAGGGACAGAGAGAGAGAGAGAGAAGCTCAGCCCTGTTTACCACCAACCACAAGTTTCAATCAAATGCGAGTGAAAAAGCCCAAAAAATGAAAGTTCCCACAAAGAGTTGTCGAGTCTCCAATCACAAACATGTGTAAACATAAAAGTTAATACCTCAGCCATCATCGGGACGTTGCAGAACTCTCAACCGTGACACAGATTTTATTGTCTATTTCTGCCCTTTTGGGTCCACCGGGACGCTGGAGGGTCGACCAGGTGCAACCTGGAAGGTCCCAACAACTGGACAATTATCAAACAGGTGCCGGCACAAATACGCGACAGAAAGAAAACAAGGAGTCAAATTAAAGCGCAAGAAAGAAATGTGATGTGGAAAGATTTGTTTAATAATTCCTCAACGTCTTGGAACCATGACAATGCAAAGAGTAATGTGCTGGATTAAATTTAAAAAGCCTCTTTGTTCATATGTTCCTAAATGTGTGCGTCTTTTTGACGGAAAGAAATCAGGGATTTCCCCAAGCAATTTGTTTTTTCAGCATTTACAATTAAGTTCACAATGGTTGCGTTTCTATTAACCATAAAATTGCTAAACAGAATTTACGTGGAAACATGCCAATTAAAGGGAAAAAAAAAGACACGTGTTTTGATAGAAAGGTTTTGCGCTGAGATGCGTATTAAAATAAATGTATTTTGCAAAACTTCAATAGATAAGTTTTGGGCTTTTTTGGCTCTGGTGGCCTTTGTTTGATGGTTGATTGGCGGGGGAGGGCGGGGGGGGGGGGGGGGGGGCATGTGGGGGGGGGGGGGGGGGTTGGGGGGGGGCCCGGGGGGGGCCCCACCGGGGGGGCGGGGGGGGGGGCAGAGGTGGGGCCAGAGGCCGGCTGGGAAATGCAACCTCACAA